>JAQFVV010006968.1:0-86551 GCA_028023455.1 Epiperipatus broadwayi | reverse complement strand
TTGATTAGCTTACTGAAGCAGTCGGATCTGAGTTCGATCCTAGCTTCATGTTAGTTACCCTAATACTAACCTTAAATTTCCGATGCAATGGGGCTTTATACGTTCAATCCACGCTAATTTCCATAATGAATAATTTATTTCAAATGTGTATTAAAATCAATTAGTTTCAGTTTAAAATTGAGCAATTCTCTTAATAAATTCATGATAAAATATTCATGAATTTATATATATTACAATTGCGTGGATTGTGCGTATATATATTTGTAAATATTAAATGTATATAATTGTTCGAAAGTTTCATTGCGTCGGGAATACTTGTTTTTTTTTTACTTTTAAATAATCTGTAAAGTTTTGCGATTAAAAGCTACATTCCTTCCATGGGCTTTCAAATTCTCAAAAAAACAACAGTAAAGTTTTATTAATTAAAAAAAGATAAGAATTCAATTTTTGATTAAAATCATTTCAGACTTTAAGAATTCATTTTCTAATTAGGAAAGGAATTCACAAATTAGTTTGAAAGCTTATCGAAGGAATGTTTTGGAAAACAACTAATTGATAATAAAATGAGCGCTAGCCTTAAGGCATCTGGACAATATATATAGCCCTGAAAAGTCAGAAAAAAAGAAGATCAAGCTTTGTTGTAGAGTAGTGCAGTGAACTCTGTGCGTATAATAATTGTATTTCATCATGATAGTCGGCTAAAACATCAGGAATCTGGCTACGGTTCCTGAAGTCCCGAGAAATCATCACTGGAGCTGCTGAACCTTTTCGGGATCGATCATTCTGCTAACATCATGAAAAGCTACTAAAATGCTATTCCAATAATCAACCAAATGGTGCCTACGTTTTAACAACCTGGAGGTGTGACTTAAGGACCAGCACGGAAGGGGTAATATATGTTTCTATAATGAACGTTAAACTTTCTGGCCAGTTCGAACTTTATTTTACACTCCTCCTTATTAAGAGCTCTTTTATTCTTTAATGTAAAATCTTTGTAACACCCTTTATTTCTAAAATGCTACTGTAAATATATAACGTAATTCTTTAAATCTCTAGTCTTTAAACTTTTCTTTTCTTACCTGGCGGTTCGTTTAATATATATATGTTAGTCTGTTTTTTTTAATGTCGTATTTAAAAATTATATGCCAATAATCTTTCGATTCGATGAGCTCCTTGATTCCATTTGCCTCACGCAAATAATATAACATTAATTTCAAATAGTAATTCTCGCCCATTAGAACTAAATTGATAAGTTCTATTAATCATCGAGTCGAAAGAAAATATTACAGGTTTACTATTTTTACATTTAGCTAATAATAAATTATTAGCTCAATTTTTCACCTATGTCCCCAGCTCCTATCTAAGTTATAAGTATTTATATATATTCACATAATGTTAAATGATTTTCTTGTTCCACTAATATTTATTTATGCAAATATAATCTTTAATGTCTTATTGCAAAAAGGGTCGATAAAGGGTTAAATGTATTTTAATTCCACTTTTGTTATTTTATATTAATATTCAGGAAGGGCACGATATTAAGGCATAGTTAACATAGTTTCCAATACTTTCAAGATTTTCTTAAAGCTCGTTTGACTTTAATTAATTGGTCAAGTCATCACGTAGAGCATTCTACATGGGTTTTATTTTCAACGATGACTACCAAGTCATCATCATCAAACGTTGCTGACGTAGGGCCATCTTCCGCTCCGTTAGGCTGGTCGGTGATCATTCTCTTATTTAAATTTTTCCAGGAAGAAAGTACTTCCTTTCCGATTCATTAGTCAAAGGGCGTAAGACTTGCCAAATGCAAGCCGCCATAAGACTTCGATCATCGACTAGCGATCATCTTTAAATTTGACTCTCTGCCTCGTAATTCGTCAAGCACCGTTGCATTTTTGTCCCGGTAAAACCCGCTCCGTACTCGTAATTCGTGATGAAGTGATTTAAATTAAAGTCGAACCAATTCTCAAATATGTTTAATTAAATAAGTTTTCAAATAAAGATTAAAGTTATGCCTTAAAATACGTTTTGCTCTTCATGAATAGATTTCCGAATGTGAAGATAAATCTCATATTCCACCGTAATAAAATTAGAACAATCATTTCCGTTCTAAATAAATACCTTTATCCACCTTTATATTTTCTTGTTGGGGGCATAGACATAGAACTCCATGTTGCGTAATACTAGTTGGCATATGATCAATATTGCGTAATTTCCATTGGCATATGATAAGGACCGCTACTCTGATTATATTTATAAATGCTTTTAAAGACTAGAGGTAACTAATGCTATTTATATTTTATTGAACAAAACAAATTATTATTAGTATTAAATATTTTCTAACATACTTGGTTTCTTAGTTCATCATTCTTTTGATAATTATTTAAATGTTAATACTCGCTGTCTGTGTTGGCAACCCGAACATACATATGATTAGATTTAAAAAGTATTCAAAGTAATTAATTATTTGATATTCGTGTCAGTAAAAGGGTCTCTAGTCCTCACCAACCGTTGAGCTAGTTCTTGGCGCATAGCACTGTGCCGTCGATGACTACTATCTGAGCTGTTGGGTTGGGTTTGAATTCGGTTTTGGTTAAGCTGAGTTTGAATCCGATTTGACATTGGGGGTGGTGGTTTTCGACCGGTACATTACGGTTAAATGAAGTACACATATTACTATTGTTACTATTATTATTAGTTACCTTATATTTTGTATCACTAAAGATATACAAAATATTCCTTTGCTTCTAATTAAGAATTTATTTCATTCGAATCTAACACCAAAACAAAAATGATAGTTATTAAAATCAAACTATTTGATGTCATTAAATATAACAGTTTAAAAAAGCAAGTGCATTTGAAATAATTGGATAATTGTTGTAATAGCTGCAACAACACAAGCCACTTCAATATTATTGGACCTGTTTTTTTTCCTCATATGTCAAATGTGTTGACCAGGAAGTGAATCCGGGCCAGCTGCTTGGAAGGCAGCTATGCTAACTGCTAGGCCACCAATGCTTGACTATTGTGACTGTTTTGCTCTCCTCTTTCTAGTACATTTCATGAATTTAGTGCAATATAAAAGCAAAAAGTATTCAGAATATAAGAATTTCTTAGAATACTATAATAACTAGATTTTTTTGTGGACCACCAAAACTTTCTCCTGGACCACCAGTTGGCGACCGCTGCTCTAAAATAATTTCAAACCCAAGGATCAAAATATAGAAACTAAATAAAACAATAACAAATATTTGATACAAAAGGTACTTTATTATCTTGCTTGATTAAAATATTTGTCTATACATCTCATTTTAACTTTCATATGAAATGTTAACATATATATTTAGTGAATCCAATTATAAAGTTTATCTATTTCACATAATTTTATTTTTACAATAAAAAAACGTAGAAATGTACGTGAAATATTAAATAATCAAAAACTAGTTTGCAAATTAAATTATTTTTTTAATTAATCGTTTAAAAAGTTGAACATTTTTTCAAAGGCAGTCTTTTCCCAGTAAAATTTCTATTTGAAAAGCATAAAGTTTTATTACAAGATTGGTGTGAAAAATCTTTTTAATCTGATTACTATTCAACAGCACTGGTTTTGCAATCATTCCTATGATTGTGTTAACAACAAAACAGCGATTTTTTTTTTTTTTTTAAAAAAGAAAGCTGGGAAAGCGCATGGACATTTATAGAATTTTAATTGATAAGATGTGGTGTGTAAGGATCACGTGACTGTTTTATCCATATCCTGTATGAAAAACTATTTGATTAAAAAAAAATGAGAAAAAAATTAAGTTTAGCTTATCTGTATGCACATATGTCCAAACTCTTTTATCACTCTATATGTGGATATAGTATGTTAACTGGAGAGAGAGAGAAAACATACCGATCTTGCGTGCACATAAATTATTATTTATGCAAGGTTGAATAGTATAGTAATTAGAAAAAGTATAAGATTATGCAGTTTTTAAACAGCTATTACAAGATTTAAATTTCATTTTTGCAAATAGCAAATGTAGGATATTTCTCTAAAACAAGTTAGAAAATTTTTAATAACACATAATGAATAATATTTCTGCAGTGTAATTTTTACTACCACTCTTGGGGACCATATATCATTTCCATATGCCCTTGGTCATATGTGTATGATTACGCAATTACACAATCTGTTAAAAACAGATAGAAACGAATCCCTACCTTGCATAATGGTTGTGTAGTGAAAATTACACTACAGAAATATTATTCATTAAGTGAATAGTTTCTAGTTTAATGAATGACTAATAACTATTACTAATACACTTTCATCAAGTGGTTTGTGTCACATTTGTGAGGATAGTTAATTTGATGCATCATTTGCACTGTAATAATTCCCTATCTATATATACCAAACAATGATAAAGATATGTTTAAGAGATTGTGATCTAGGCCAACTGATGAGTGCTTGTTTAGCACAAAATGTGTATCTTTGGAGATCATATATCTTTTCCACATGACTTTGGCCATATGCTTAAGATAATAAGATGTTAAAATGGGATAGAAACCAGTCTCTATCTTGCAAATGTACATCTCTTTCACATGCATTTAGTCATATGTTTATGATTACAAGGTGTTAAAAATAGAAACCAGTTTCTAACATTGTGTGAGAGATGTGTGAGAAAAATTATACTACAGAAATATTATTCATTAAGTGGATAATCTCTAGTCTAAAGAATGACTAATAAAAATTTATAAAACACAGTTTATAATAAATGAATGTATTTCTACAGCTCACACAATATTTAATGAAGCAAGAACAATTCATTATTCCAGTCTCATCTATAGGTATCTTGCATAAACAATGATGATAAAGTGTTAATGCATTTAAATCCTCAATTCCAGATGAGTTTCTGACTTTTGTCTTTATCTGCAAGACTTGGAATTCAAACTGATTTACTTCCAGCTTTGAATTCCAATTTTTATTAATGTAAGCTAGTAGACAGTCTGGGGATATAGCTAAAATGTGCAGCAATCTAGTAATTAATGATTATTTAGAATTCTTATAGATGAAACTACAGTAGTAGGTGTTTCTTGATTTGTGAAAACTTTTAAATATAATAAAAATGAGAAATTTCAGTTGTAAAAAATAAATAAATGAAAATGGTTCTTAAATTGGAAAGATAAAACATAGTGTTTGCAGGAGTATGGTACACTTTTTCCAATGATAGTGAAATATTACAATCATTTTTTTAATTCTATCTCTAGCTAACAATATCTGAAACTGCTGTAGCATAATGATTTTTAGTTATGGGTGTGGTGTTTTCATTTTATTCTCATTCAACATTCATTTTTATTTTTTAATTACTTTATTAAATTGTATTTCCACCTAATCCCCTATTCAACTTTTTCTTCTTCTCTGAACATTTCGAATTTTTAATATCTTTTATAGCTTGTCATTTCTAACTGCTATTTAATTTCTTTATTCTCTCTTTCCACATTTCCTTAGAGTGGTCACTATGCATTCTGACCAATTGTTTGAAGTTGTGATCCTTCTTTTATTTTTTGTCAGTTGATTATATTCATTGACCAAATTTTTTATAAACTAATTTTATCAACTTGATAAAACAATAGTAACAAAATTCATTTTATTCTAATAATGAAAATGATGGTTTGATATCAGTATATTTTATTGAGATGATACTGATATCTAGTTATCTATCAAGCTTCTATGTGTTAGTACTATGTTTTTTGTGCTGATTCATTATTTAGAATGAATTAGCTTATTATGAACATGCCACTGTTAGATAATCATTTTATGTATCTGTTAATAATGGTGGTGTGCAATCCATATATTTACAATTTAATGGGGCACTATTCAGATAGCTCTGTTTAGGGCTAGCAAATTTATCAATATGTACTGGAAAAGTTTTATAATGATGCCCAGCTTTTTATTTCAAACACAATACTATTATTGTATGAATACATCATTGTTGTTTTTTAGTTGGACTGGCTTTGACCATTAATTGATACTCTTTGAATATCATTAATCAAAGCAACTTTAAAACATGACTTCCATATTATGATAGTCAAACCATACATGTGCACATGGATATGAATGTAAAGGAAACTTAAAAAATTATCCTTTGTCTATAAAATAAGTAAACAAATTATCCAAAATAAATATGTACACAACATTTAATATATACAAAGAGAAATGGAGTTGAGTAATCTCTCACTAACCATGAAATACATAAACTCACAACTCCTATATCAGCAAATAAACACAGAATAGGATAGATGTCTATTCCTTTTTCAGAATATAAAACTTAGTTTGTTGATGATGATGGAAATTTAGGATTATGGAACTGATATTTGAAACAGTTTTAAATATGTCAATATTTATTAAAACATAATCTTATATTTTGTCTTGTTGCTGATTATTAGTGTAAAAATAGTTTAAAATTAGGCACTGTCTTTATCCTTTATTGTGTTAATTATCACATTATAATTAATACTGCCAAAATTAGATCTGTCTTCAGTATCACTTCCATTTCTAAATCCCAACATCAATTAGCAAAATAAGTTTTATACTACCTAAAAACAAATTACTGCTCTATTCTTTCTTTAGTCTGTTGATATAAGGTGATGTGTTTATTTATTTCAAAGCTAAAAGGAAATGCATATTTCCCTTAGTGTATGTTAAATATTGGGTAAATATATATATAAATTAGCATTAACGATATAATTTTAGAGTATAAAGATTTTATATGGCATGGAAACTTTAAATTAACAATGTAATTAATATAGTCTTTCACAGAACAAAATAAATGTATCACTATCAGTATTAGTAAATACAGTGAAGTCATAATATAGAATCCAAAATATATATAAATATATATATATAAGTAAACAAATGTAAATGAGATATTTATTTATATAGCACAATGTATATAAATTGTAATAAACTAAAGATCAGCATTTCAAGCTAATGTACATGCGCTTTTTTATAAATGTTAATAATAAATGAATACTTTCACTTCCAACACAAGATAACGTATTTGCGAAAGAATAGAATGAATCCACCTATTCTTTCAACCCAAATGGATTCATTCTATTCTTTTGCAAAGACTTTATCTTATGTTGGAGATGAGAGTATGCATTTATTATTAACATTCATAAAAAAGCGCATGTACATTAGCTTGAAATGCTGATCTTTAGTTTATTATAAGTAAACACAAAAAAATGTAAATAAATAAAAATAAAAATATTAAAATGCATAAATATAATAAATTTTATATTATTGCAGCAGCCATTTATGCAATCACATTTATTAGTAATATTTTTTTTAGTTTACATTGAAAACATATGAACAAACTAGTGAAGCCATTAGTCTGCTAATAAGGTCATTATTATATTTGCATTGGAGGAGAGGGGGTTATTGTAGAAAAAAGATATCACACCAGTCCAAATTTAATTGTTATGATACTATGATATTTTACTAATAATTTTGTTTAAAACAATACAAATACTTTGACAATATGTTTATTATTATTATTATTATTATTATTATTATTATTATTATTATTATTATTATTATTATTATTATTATTATTATTATTATTATTATTATTATTATTATTATTATTATTATTATTATTATTATTATTATTATTATTATTATTATTATTATTATTATTATTATTATTATTATTATTATTATTATTATTATTATTATTATTTGAATGAATGTTAATGAGTGAATAAGTACACTGTGATGCTCACTTCACTTTATTATTAATAATTACATTATTATTATTATTATTATTATTATTATTATTATTATTATTATTTTAATTTTGTTTTTACTATAATATTAATTTATATATGTTCCTATTGACATAGAACAATGTTCATGTTATGTATATGTTTGTGTCATGAAAAGTACTGTATATCTGCAGTTCAATAAATATTACATGTTCTATTATAATTACTTTTTACTACTCTGCCATTCTAAATATTACTATAAAAAATACTAAAACAAATATTAAATATAAAATTTAGAAAGATTTATTGTACCAAGTATATTTTCTATGTTTTTGCATTATATTCATGGTTAGTCTGCTGAGAACATTAATTTTTTGCTTATTAACAAAACAAAGGACAAAATTTTAACATTGAAGCAGACTAACGTGATTTATGCTGTAAACTTCAATCAAAAAAGTGCATATATTTATATTACAGTGAGCCCAGGACAAGTCTTAGAACTAGAATTACTCAACATTTATTAATGTATAAAAAATCTAACATTAAACCTGAAGCTATTAATTCATCTGCCTTTCATAATCATGAAAGAAAGCATGGCCATAGTTGTGATCCAGGTGTTGTCAAAATTATGTGTGAAGAAAAAAAATGATTGCAAACATAAAATAAAGGCAGCATGGTTCATTACATAAAATGAATATGTAATGAACCAAAATCAAATAGCATTCAAATCAATAAAAAATTAATGTTCTCAGCAGAGTTAACCATGAATATGATGCAAAATCTTTGAAAGTTTTACTTGGTTCAATAAATCTTTCTAATTTATATATTTAACATCTGTTTTAGTATTTTTACATTAATGTTTTATTGGAATAAAAGCTTATCACCAAAGACTGAGCAATTATATATTATGTGAATATATGCAAGGGGAAAATCTGGATCAAAATATAACAGATATTAAAGCTCCTGTCCATTATTAGTTAATTATATCTATACTTTATCCTTATTTTATAATGGAAATCAGTGTGATTTATGCTGGCATTTATATAATAATAAAATTTAGCTCTAGAGACATAATGTCTACACCTTAGTAAAATGCCTATGCATATATATCAGTTTTCCCAATGAATTATTTAAATATTTTAGCCAAGAATAGTAACTGCTATATAATAATCACACTCTGGAGATAAAGATTAATGGAAACATTGCTCAATCTTCTTTGAACTCTTGACCAATAAATTATTTAATTATTATTAATATTACTATTTATATTTCATTTTTGTCTTCTTTGAATTTCTACCTTCTCTGGAGATTATCTGTTTCTTTTTTAATTTTAGTTCCTTATTTACTTTATATCATGAAATCATCTATAGTTATTGTTGTCAAATAATATTCGTTGATCTATTGTTGTCATTTTATATTTATTCAAATTTTTTTTGTATTTTTTTAAACACTTTGTTAAATTTGTATTGACATCTACTCCTCATTAAACAAAATCTTTCTTGTTCTATGGACTAGCTTTTTAAAACTTCTTTTTAGCCTGTATTTTAATTTGCCTAGTTGACTCTGTCATTTGTAACTTAATTAAACCTGCTATTTTATAACTGTTACCTACCTTTTTATTGGTTCACTCCACTCTTAAAACTCTTAAAATACATTATTATTACTTATTCTCAAGTCACTGACATTGTTATATTTTTATTTTACCAGGTGATTTTATTTATGACTGAAATTTCATATAGCCTGTATTATTTACTTGACAAAACCATAAATAATAAATAAATAGTTTCATTTTAGGTAAGAAAATGGTGGTATGTCAGCAACATATCAGTTGCCTATTAAACTTCTATTTATTGGTGCTTCATTGTTTCTATCCTGATATATTAATTAGAAAGATTTTTTTCAGGTGAAAGGATTTCTTGTTGAGTGATTATTCTATATTTTTGTAATTGGTAGTAATGTGAAAGCTAAGTTTTCACACTTATTATATAAGTCACAATTGATTTATCAATGTTTAGGGATAATTGTTATATGAATGTGAAAGTTAAGTCTCTATATTTTACTGAGATCCAATTCAGATATCCTATATTTAAATTACCAGATTTATATGTAAGTATAGTTTCAGTTTGCAATTCACATAATTCATCTTACACTTTCTTCAGCAAAAACTTCTTCTTCTTCTTCTTCTTCTTCTTCTTCTTCTTCTTCTTCTTCTTCTTCTTCTTCTTCTTCTTCTTCTTCTTCTTCTTCTTCTTCTTCTTCTTCTTCTTCTTCTTCTTCTTCTTCTTCTTCTTCTTCTTCTTCTTCTTCTTCTTCTTCTTCTTCTTCTTCTTCTTCTTCTTCTTCTTCTTCTTCTTCTTCTTCTTCTTCTTCTTCTTCTTCTTCTTCTTCTTCTTCTTCTTCTTCTTCTTCTTCTTCTTCTTCTTCTTCTTCTTCTTCTTCTTCTTCTTCTTCTTCTTCTTCTTCTTCTTCTTCTTCTTCTTCTTCTTCTTCTTCTTCTTCTTCTTCTTCTTCTTCTTCTTCTTCTTCTTCTTCTTCTTCTTCTTCTTCTTCTTCTTCTTCTTCTTCTTCTTCTTCTTCTTCTTCTTCTTCTTCTTCTTCTTCTTCTTCTTCTTCTTCTTCTTCTTCTTCTTCTTCTTCTTCTTCTTCTTCTTCTTCTTCTTCTTCTTCTTCTTCTTCTTCTTCTTCTTCTTCTTCTTCTTCTTCTTCTTCTTCTTCTTCTTCTTCTTCTTCTTCTTCTTCTTCTTCTTCTTCTTCTTCTTCTTCTTCTTCTTCTTCTTCTTCTTCTTCTTCTTCTTCTTCTTCTTCTTCTTCTTCTTCTTCTTCTTCTTCTTCTTCTTCTTCTTCTTCTTCTTCTTCTTCTTCTTCTTCTTCTTCTTCTTCTTCTTCTTCTTCTTCTTCTTCTTCTTCTTCTTCTTCTTCTTCTTCTTCTTCTTCTTCTTCTTCTTCTTCTTCTTCTTCTTCTTCTTCTTCTTCTTCTTCTTCTTCTTCTTCTTCTTCTTCTTCTTCTTCTTCTTCTTCTTCTTATTATTATTATTATTATTATTATTATTATTATTATTCTTTTTTTTCTTAAAGCAACCATCCTATTTTAAAAAAATAAATCAACTACTTATTTGATCTCTGAACTAAAGTATCAAATTATAAATAAAATGAAATACTTTTAAATTTATGAGAGTATATAAACAAAATCTCAGTTATGATATTTTTAAATTTTAAATTATAAAATGTTTATAAATCTTATCAGTTTTATTTGTGAGAATTCATTATTAATTTTAGGGATAAGAGAACATTCAACTTTACTATCATATGTATTTAAAGAAATATGAATCACTCAAACATATTTATATTTTAATGATATTTATGTAATATAAGTTTTGTTTTTCTTTACCACTTTAGTGGAAAGTATAGATATGATACACTCATTTTATAGAAATACTTGCTCTGTTATGAATATTCATATACTTGTAATATGAGTGTTTGCTTTGTTATTATAAAGATATATATTTTCTTCTGATATATTATTGTAGTTACTTATTATTAAATGATAGTTCAGTAACTATTTTAATCCTACTATCTTAATAAGTTTGTTGAATTTGGAAGAAGGTATATGTTTCTTTTTAGTACAGAGTTATAGCCATTTGTAGTTTTTTGACAGCAACTGAGATAAAATAAATTTCCTTACTCCTTTGATATTCAACTTGCCGAATTTAAAGCATTTGATGTCCTACACAGTTTGGTATGGTATAACATCTGACTTGGGATGAGGATATTCCAGGATTAATTCTGATATTTACAGTTCTGACACTAAAGCATCTTATGAACTTTTGAGTAACAAAGTCATTAGCCTTTTTTTTCTTAAGCTATTTGACATAAATTATTTATGTTTCATGTTTATTGTTTATTATGCTATGAATTATGATGAAAAAACAATAGTTTAAAATTTAATATCTAAGAAATACAAAATGATGTCAATATTACATATCTTTATTTTATTTCAATTATTCTTATTATATCCAAGTATATATGTGTGTTTGTTAATACATCCACAAATACCTAACTACATACTCTCTTTTTAATAAAATTTAATTAAAAGTTATTATATGTTTTACTGATCTTGAATTTGAAGAATAGGAAGATAATAGATTATGATTTATTATTTATTGATAAACATTAGCAGTATAATGGTTGATATACTTATTCCTCGTGTGTTTGATAAATGTGATTGAGCTCAGTTTTTAATTATACTTTTGGCATATGTTAAATTAATGCTATTCTGTAATTTTTTCTTATAATTATATTTTGAATTACAAATGTCAAACTAACTCAGTTCACATTTTTGACACATTCCACTTTAGATAAATACAGCAATCATTTATTGTATTTATTTAAAGTGGATGGTATCAAAGATGTGGGTTGTGTTAGTTTGGCACTTGTAATCATTTACTGTATTTATCTAAAGTGGATTGGGTCAAAGATGTGGACTGAATTAGTTTGACACTAATTCAAAATGTAATTATTTAATATAGTTAAATATTTTTTATAAAATATATATGTGAAAGATGGTGATTTGGACCAACTGCTGAGATCTGGTTCAGCCTAAAATGCATCTTTGGATTCATTAATCTTTTATTGTATCTTTATTTCTTTGAATTTAAAAGAATATGTGGCAGTATTGAGGTTATTAGGTTATTTAATATATTTATAAAGATATTACACATGGTAAAGAGAAATGTGTGTGCGTGTACTTAATTTTTAAAAAAATTAGATACATTAATCTTTAATTGAGTTTTAAAGTTTATATAAGTGCTAGAGACAATCTCTAGTTTAGTAAATGATTAGTAATAATCATTACTGTATTTATCTAAAGTAGATGGTGTCAAAGATATGGGTTGAGTTACTTTGACACTTGTAATTCAAAATGTACTTAATTAATATAAATAAATATTTTTATATAATAGAAATATATATATATATAAGTGCTGGTGACCTGAACCAACGGATAAGTGGCAGTCAAGTGCATCTTGAAGGCCATTTATCTTTTATCGTATCTTTATTTATATGAATTTAAAAGAATATGTGGTAATATTAAGGGTATTTAATATATTTATAATTTTCTCTTTATGATCCTTGAGATTCACATCAACATAGAATTTTATTACTATCATCATCATGATTTTATTTTATTTTTAAAAATAAGTGATTGTAACTTATGTATATTCATTTTTTAAATAAAAGTATATAAATATTATCAAATATCTTTTTTTATACTTGTTTCATCTATATTTGATATTATTGCTATATTAACCACTATTGCCAAATTGGAGTATTAATTTACTGGTGCATCACCATGATGTAGATGGGGATCAAATACCCAATTTTTTAATCATTTGATTATTACAACATGCACACACAATACTTTTAAATAATTAAATTTAATAAAGTTATTAGAGTTGTAATTTTTTTTTTTTTAAGTGTCATAGCATTGGCCGGGATGCGAACCTGCAACCCGGGCAACTGCCTGCAAGTGCAAGGCAGTCGCGCTGACCTTTCGACCACCAATGCAAGACTATTAGAGTTGTAATTATTTATTAAGCACACAGGAAATATATGTAAATACTTTTAAGACAGGCTATAACCTGTATCAAATGCACCCTGAAATTTATAATAGTCAATGCAATATCTTTATTTTGCCAATAGGGGGACCTCTCAAACCACGACACAAAATAACAACTTTTATAAAGATAAGAATGGCTGTCTTATCTTTAACTTAACTTTCCACTAATGACAAGTTTGAAGTTTACATATAACTCACTCTTGAAGAAATTTCTTTTTTAATAATTAATTAATTACATTCAAAGATCAGCCCTTCAAGCTAATTGCACATGCGTCTTTTGCGAGTGTTAAATAATAAATGAATATTTCACTTCACAATACAAGATATAGTATTTATGCAGGAATAAAAGGAATCCTCTTATTCCTACAACTCAAATTCTTTTATATGAGCAAATCTGAAGTACTGTTGAGTAAAGCGTGAGAGTAGAATTCTCACTTTAAATTACTATCTACGATGTTTGAATGAATGACGTCGGTGAAATTGTCTAGAATTTACTAAATGTCACTCTAACTGAAACTTAATTATAAGTAAATAAGCATTTATTTTTATGTGATGCTATGTGTACAATTGTATTACATTCAAAAATCAGCCTTTCAAGCTAATTGCACATGCGTCTTTTGTGAGTGTTAAATAATAAATGAATACTTCACTCACAATACAAGATATAGTATTTATGCAGGAATAAAAGGAACCCTCTTATTCCTACAACTCAAATTCTTTTATTTGAGCAAATCTTGTATTGTGGAGTGAAGTATTCATTTATTATTTAACATTCGCAAAAGACGCATGTGCAATTAGCTTGAAAGGCTGATCTTTGAATGTAATACAATTGTACACATAGCGTCATATAAAAATAAATGCTTATTTACTAATAATTAATTAAGTACTTTAATATTTACCCTGTTAATGTTCAAAGATTTATTAATTCTTTGTGAGCAGGTTTGGCCATATAAATGATTTCTGCATAGAAAAACTAGTAGCTGAAAGACAACACAATGACAATTGGATCTCAATCAAAGAATGGTTGGAATTTTCTTTGTATGTTTGTTAAACATGTGACTCTTCTTTCTCCCATCTTTCACTCATTTTGCACAAAATCGATGAGCTATTTTTTATAGTGTATAACTAAATGCTTTTTGGTAAGTTAAATATAAAATCATAGTTTTCCAAATCACCCAGTTTTGTTCTAGTTATTATTAGTATATCTATAGTATCACATTTTTATATTTTCATTAACTTATGAGTTTTAAACTATATTTATTTCCAAACAATTCAAAACTAACCATACACAAATATGTAAAAAAAATTACTTGTATTCGTTTATGCATGTGTTTTCCTGGAGGTTTGTTACGATGATATTTTAGTTGTATTTTTATATTGGACTATTTCTACATTTGAGTATTGAATGTCTTTTAAAAAAATTAACTTTATTTAAATATTCCAAATACACTCAACTGTTTGATGTGCTATTATTAACAGTTGAATGTATTTGGAATATTTAAATAAAGTTACATTTTTTCTAAAGACATTCAATATTCATACTAGATGATAGAAATAATCCCATATAAAAATACAAACATTGTTATGCATTTACAACATTTGATAGGGCATTGAAAGACTTTACCAGAATATGTTCTATATGAGATCTCAGTTCATTTTTAATAATTAAATGCAGTAGGTTCTGCATATGGATACATTATAATGTGGAAATATTACACCAGAGGTTAAATATGTTAAATAAAATTAAGTACCTCCATACTTTCCATGTATGTGTGTAATAATTATGGTTATACTATTAAAAATCTATGAGACCCATTTTTTGCTAATTTGAATACTGTAGATGTTTGGTTTATTATATATTCATTTTACCAATGGCCTTTATCTTCAAAATTTTATACCAAGATCTAACAGTATTTAAATTAGAAAAAAAGTAGAACTCATAGATACGTAATAGAATAATCATGATTATGACGCATGCGTGTTGAAAGTATGCTCTGTCTACTTAATTTTGTTTAACATATTTAATCTCTAATACAGTATTTTAATATTATTACTAATAATGATAGAGAACCTAGCTATTATATATATATACGTACCAACTAGTTTGAAGAATGTTAATTTTATAAACGTTAACTGGAAATGATTTTCTAAATATATGATCACTTAAAGTAATATTAAGTTGCAATACGAACTGTTGATGATGAGGGACAACCAATTATAAAAAGCTATAAGCAATTGTGTTATGAAAGCAATAAATACTTATAAACTATATCAAATGGTAATGAAATAAGATTGCTTGGTTATAATATTCTATTATTGCCCATACACGTTTCATTACCCTCAGTCGGAGAACTTACTATTTAATAACGTTATAAAAGTTTAAACAGAAATTTTTGTTTCATCGCAAACTATAATTTGATAACAGCTCTATGGAATAAATCTATAAATTTGTTATTGATAGGCCATTAAATATGTCGTGTTTTCCTTATTATGTTGCTAGAAAGTTTACTACTGAATTAGCAACTTTTCTTTTTCCAAATGATTTTTTTTTTTTTAAAGAGTTTAAGTTAAAACTCTCTTTTCAAATAATTGCTTTTGAAGGAACTCTTAGCTTTTTTATAAAGTGCTGCAATTTAGGAAATATAACTGAAGATTTTACTGAAAGTCTTTAAAGAGATCTTTGAGAAATTTTAAAAAAGTTTTTTATTAAAATAAAAAAATCCTACTATGTGTATAATAAATTTCCAAATGCAATTTATGGTAAATAAATTTAGCATACTCTATTTTTTTTTAACGTTCTTTCTAGTTCGCACATACACACTGATAAAAACTCATATACATATTATACAACAGTTTCAGGATAGGTCTTTGCATACTCTAGACTTTTTTAGTACATCTCGATAAAGATACAATAAAGGTGTAAACAATCTTTAACAATCTAATTAAAAGCTGGAAGACCAGACCTTATAGATTTTTTTCTTGGTTTTCTCGTTCAATTAAGAATTGCCAGATAATAATTTACGAGTAAATAATGGGGTGTTATGAAACAACTATATGAAAAATATATATACACTTTCTTGAAATGTGATCAAACCCAGTTTATGGGAATTGTGGAAGGATGGTTTAAACTGTACACCATAAAATCCTTCATATATATGTTTAAAGTTTGTGGGTATTATACTTGCAGATATAAGTTGAAATAGTTGCGTCAGCTAGTTTAATATTAAATGGTTTTGTTTAGAAAATTCAAACTTTTTTTTTCATATGTCAAATGCGTCGAATCCGAGCCAGCTTCTTAGAAGGCAGCTATGCAAACCATTAGGCCACCAACGCTTGACTAAAAAATTCAAACTTTTATACATTTTCAAATACATTCAACTGTTAATAATAAAACGCAGTTTATTACAATATATGGCTCTACCTTTTTTTTTCAATGTTGTTGAAGTACAAAATAATAGTGATAATACAAGAATTGTCGTTTTGGATGGCATCAAGACCGGCATTTACTCAATTATCAGAATTTCCATTTTTCTCTCCTTTGCAGTCTGGCTTACCAGGTGTAAATATATTTTTGGTCAAGCAAACTCCAATGTTACTGAAACTTTCATAGGACTATTGAAGAGTATTTGTATCAGAGATCGCTTACTAACCCCTGACTGGCTACACAAGGAATCGTGGTCCAGAGTTGATTTTGCATGTATGTAACCACCACCTCAACTACAGTCACACGCCTGTTAGTCTAGCATCCCGGTTTAAAATCAGAACTTTAATAATCTGAAACCTCTGTAAATTTTTTTTTTTTTTCAAATGTCTCAATAAATCTCTTTTTTAGAAAAAAAAAATACAAGAATTGTCAGATTCAGGATTGAATAATTTTTGTCTTGCGGTGGCGGGGGGGGGGCGCCAAGGGGGGTGGGGGGGGGGGGGGTGGGCCCCCGAAAAAAAAACTAATGACAATTAGATTCATGATAAAATGATTATCTAACAGATTAGCCTATTTACATTGAATAAAGATGAGGACAGAAAATATCCTTGAAGTGACTCACTTTAAATGGAATTTATTTTCCAAAATTTATTCAGTAATCATCAAGAACGATAAATACTAAATAATGTAAGGTTTAGTATACTGCACATGAATATTAAATAAACGAATAAATTAAAAACACATTAGGTTTAGAATGATATATACATAATGCGTGTGTGAATTAAAGTGGTTTAAAAATAGGTTTATATAAAAAGATATAAGGATTTTTGAGCAAAAATAATGAATAAAAATAAGAATGGTAAAATTGTTCTGTTATCTGTTAAAAAATAATCATTTATCTGACGGATCGCGTGACATACAAACAAACTTTGAGAGTTTTAATCTTGATCCAGGTATCTTCAACTCTTAAATTACGTACTAGTTTAGATAAAATAAACTAAAATAAAATTTAGAAATAATTTACTATCGTCAGTAATATTTTGCAATTGCCACCCTTTGTGTCCATATAAATAAAATATTGATTAAAATATAAGGAAGCACATATTAATCATCTCTTTTGGTTGTGATCATTTTTGTGAACTCTTGAAATCATGGATAACTGCAAATTTTAGGTAATATTGTGTATTCCATGTATATATTCATCTATGATACAATTTAACTTTGAAAAATTACACATTAAGATACGTACAAAAATAATTAAACAAACCAAAAAATATCTAATAATGCAGTTATGTGATATATATATATATATATATATATATATATATTAAATCCAGATTAGAGAGAAAAAGGAGCTGCAAGAATGACTGAGTATTGGAGACAAAAAAATAGCTGATTAAGAAAAGATTCATGATGACCTTTACACATATGAGTATGCCTATACAATTTATGACTTTTTAATATATTTAATATTTTTTAAGCTTTGATAATAAATCCATGAATATGCCCTCATTGCAGTTAAATGTATTCATTTATTGCCATTTAGTCTTAAGTAAATTTTATTAATTGTATTTGTAATGAAACACTGATTTATATGCTAGTAAGGTGATATAATGTGATGCACTGTGACTTCTCCTTAAATGGAGTCAGAAATCTCTCAGCAATTATTCCCAGAGAAACCAGTTAGCCACTTTACCTTCCCTTTCTATTCACCACTCTAAGTTTTCTTATAATCTGCTCCATTTTATTTCCACAACATAATCTTTATCAACTCTATGGCCTTTATATCTAAATCCCCTCATCATTTCCCAAACGCAGCATAAAAAACAATAACCCACTTTCTGTATAATCACTTTGTTCATATTTATTCTTTCATAACTTCATTATTTGTACCCTTTCTGCTTTTAAGCAGTTACATTCAATTAACATATGCCTAATATTTTCTATGTCTTCCTTACACAATTTTCAGACTAAATCACCCATATTTTTCCATTTATGTGTATATTCTCTTGTTACTAAAGATCCCATTCAAGCCTTAAACAATAAACTATTTTCCTTGCTATTATCATAAATTAACTCACACCCAATGTTCCGTTTACTTCTATATATATTTAATCTCTTTTTACTCTCCATACTAGAACTCCATCTCTCCAACTTTCTATTCTTTATTTTAGAGTATCAAACTTCATACGGTAGTGCACCATGTGCAAGCCTTTGTAATAAATGGATGCAAGAAAGTTTGGGCATAAAATCCCTATGTAGTGGTTTACTCACCCAACATCCCCAGTCTAATTTCTATGTTGTGGATTTCATCAGTGAGGAGCCTGGAATTTGAGGGCACTGTAACTAGACTTTAGGATCTAATGCAACATCCAGCAGTTACCTTTTACCTATTTGAAAACACCATAATATTTTCAACCCAAAATGTATAGAAGCTAAACTAAGTTCTGATCTATATGACTATTATGGTGTTTTCGTCATTAGCTCCTAGCTTTATGGTTAACTAAATAGATAAAAATTGGCTCCTGAAGCAGATGTATTTGTAGGCCAGACCCATGCTTCTCATCTTTCTAGATTATTAGACAAGGATCAAACCTGATCCACGTGTGTTACGATGTTTGTAAAACTTTCTGTCTGCCATTTTATCTACATTTAAATTTTAGGCCAGTAAATAAGTTATTAAAGTATTAATTTTCTATTAAAATGTGTTACTATAAATATTAGAGGAGCCCAGATATATATATATATATATATATTGTAATGTTTTCCGTCTGACTAAGTGCTTATCACAATAAATTGCGTGAGTTGATCAAGTTATGCAAAAAGAAGAAAGTTGTATTTCTATTTCTAAAAACATAACTATATTCCTGATCAACTCTATCTAGTAATTATTATGATTTACGCTATCGATGAAATCAGTTTTTAATTTATTTGAAAGGCACCAGGATTCTGTAAGAATCCACTGAAATTGTCACATAACATCTTGCAAATAAAAAAGAAAAATGTTCTTTGAAGAATCGATATTATATTTTACCGTGAACTAGAATTATTTTCTAAATATTATTATTATTGGAGCTTATTAAACACATATTGGCAAAGGTAAATTATATTTTTAAATATCACTAAACTAATATTAATAAATTTAATAATAATTAATAACTATTATTAATATCATATAAATGAAAAATTGATATTAGAAATAAACATTTTTATTCCAACAGATTAAAATAGAGAAATTACTAATCAAATAAACTGGAGAGAACACACACTAATCTAAATATGAATCCATTAATATAATAAAGTAATTAAAACAATTAATTAAAGTTCTTGGGTACATAAGAGTCTTTTGATCAAATAAAATGAAAGTCTATATCGGGGTCCTATTATAAGCTTATTTTTTTAGAATGGTTTATCGACAATTTAGTCACAATCGGGAATAATAATTCATAGCTTACCTGTAAGTTTAGTGAGTTCACGAAGCTTGTAGATTACTATGCATAGTTTTTGGGTTAGAATGAGTTCAGCCATTGGTTATAAGTTGATCTTGTGGTCTATCCTTCTAGTCGGTCATGAAGGCTTTTCTGGTGTCCATCTTCAGGCACGATGTCCGCAGAAGCTCTGGTTCACTCCAACATGCAGAATTATTTCAGCACAGGGCGATCCTGGATATATTCTTTTTATCCAGGACCAACTATAAAGAAACAGATAAAACAAGACACTGATCAAACTGGCCTCTCTCTTTTTATACCCGAGGCCCAGTTTTCAGATTACTGTGCATATCTTTTGTTTCTCAAAATATACATTGATAATCCTGTAATTCTTTATAAAATTTATGTTACAAAGTTCTCTTCTTTATAATGTTTTTTGGCCATCTTTAATTAGCTAAAATATTTTTCTTTTAGCTTATCTAGATTAGTGATTTGTTCTCTCCAATTTTTAATTTTATTTTTAATTACATAAAAAAAATATGAACGACAATTTTAACTTTCATTGTAAGTTTTAAAAAAATAAATTATACTCATAAAAAAAATCTAAGTTTACTCTTTTTTTTATTTTTTACCAATTGCCAATATATTTGTACCATATATAAATAAACAGTACAATATATATATATATAGAATTACAGATGGAAACTTTTATAAAAATCAATATATAAATTTTTAATATGATATTTTTTTTTTAAGTATTTTATCATGGAGATTTGCTTTCATGATAAACCTTACTAACATTCTGTAGCATTCAAACAAAAGAAAATCCAGTAACAAAATGGCAATGGATTTTCTAATTAAAGTAAAATTAAAATAGAAAAGATAATTTGAAATATAAATTTTGCAAATGTACATTTAATTAAAAATAGATTTGAAACAATTAAATCATTGGGTTTATCGGAAAGTTGATCTCAAGAATACAATATCAATATACTTTAGATATTCCAACACTGCCACTTAGCCTGGAGCATATGAAAAAGGAATTTCCCAAAAATAGTTAAAAAAAAGGTATAAATAGCCAAGGAGAACAATAGAAGAGCCAGTCCTGGTTTTTATCAGCAATTGCCTGGAAAATCTACACCAGTCAAATTTTTAAAACAATGATAAAAATGTTCTGAAGTATGGTTGCAGAATAGACGGTGTTCCGGTCAAAACATGTCTATCCATCTAACATGAGCTGGAACTCACAAAATGTACTTCAAACCCAGTCCAGCCCAAGATTTATGTCAAGGACCAGCCTGAATTCGAACCCACTCTCTAAGACCCAGATCTAACACCTAATGAATAACATAATAGTGATGGCACATTAAAATTAATTTTAAATCCAGCCGACTAAGAGAGCAAAGAAGACAATGAGACATCTATTGACTAAGACTAAACTAACATACATATCAACTTAGGCTGTACATTTGGAAGTGGAGCAAAAGAAGGAATTTGAACTACTCAAATAAGTTAGACAATAAAATATATTTTAATATACTGACAAATTATTATACATTTATAAATAAATTATAGACATTAGTGTGTGCGTGAATGAGCAACCGATTACATAGTGTCATTCACGCTATTAGTTCTCATATGCTCTTTATTAGCTAAATAATATGTTACAAATAAACACACATCTTTGGTGGGTCTAATATTAAACTGCCAATCAGTTAATAAAAGGAATTACATAATATTGCTATTAACGCTTTGGATTACGATTCTGAAACATGGTGACTAGCATTATTTCAGAGAGCGTTCTGGGATTCATTACAGATATGAGATAAATTACTTTCACACCATTACGGTCGTGAAAATAAATAAAATACATTTGAAAGATTATATTTGAATCTATGACAAAATATTTAATGAAAAATCATTTAAGAATAGTAAGACGAACGCTTTATTTTTCCCAAGGCATATAGATATTCTTAAATATAGATATATAAATTACGAAGGTAGGATTGTATATGATTGAAATAAACTTAATTAATAAAATAGAAGTAATTGGAATTTATATATATATATATATTTTAAGCAAAGCTTAATTTTAATATTAGAGCATTAAAACTTGGTCACGAAGCAAAAGAAATAATAATAATAATACGAAGTTTGCGGTGCTGACATAATAGCCTAAAAATAACTAAGAGGAAAAGGTCATGCTTCTGGATAAAAAATGAGATCTCACACTCCCTTCTTGGGTAGTGCTTAGACAAAAGTAGATAGGCATGGCATGGCCCAGACTTTTGCTGGTATAACCGATTTGAGAGGCCTTTTATCTATACAAAGTGAATATGCATAGCATGTGCCAAACTTACGGGATCACTGCCAGAGGCATTTTATACAAAATAAATGTGGGTCCAGATAGCTCAACTATCTATGGAACGAGGTACGAAAAGAAATCTATGGGTTCGAACTTTGTCGCAACCCCCAGATTAGAAGACTAGAAGCATGTAATATATATATACGAAGATAGGCTAAATGACAGAAACGCAGTATGAATGAATGTCACTAACAACATTGAATAAATTTTACTGCTTTAAATAAATGACCCTTGTTTGAATACTATAATACTCCATGCAATTATGAAAATATATATATATATATATATATATATAGAGAGAGAGAGAGAGAGAGAGATTTAAATTTAATTAAATAAAATAAAATATAAAATATAAAAAAAAAAAAAAAAAAAAAAAAAAATAAAAAAATAAAAAATAAAATAAATAAATAATATATTATATTAAAAAAAAAAAATTATACTTCCCCCCCTCTTCTTCTTCTAATAATAAAAAAAAAAAAATATAAAATATGGTATTTGATATTTTAAGCATACATTTTAGGAGTATATAAAAAATAAACAGCAGTATATATATATATATATTGTAGCGATATAAATATGTGTTACATAAATTTAAAATAAAAACTAAAAGTTCAAATAAAAGGAAAAACTAAAGCTAAAATTAAAATGTTTGTTAATATATATATATTGACAGGCTAAACTTTAAAAATTTTTCATAAACAAAAAAAAAAGTATTTGAATTTTTTTAATAAAAATACAAGATTAAATATAAAAATTTAATAAAAAAAGTAGTTAAAATAAAAACGGTTTAATTAATTCCTGTAATCTGTAAATGGAAGTTTGTTTATTAATATCTAAAAGCGTTTAATTAAAGGTGTGAAGGTTGATAAGAGAAAAGTTTTAGTTGCCAAGGAAAAATAAAGTCCCGACCATAACGAAAAACGAACAGTGCTTTTGTTCATGGAATCCATAGGAGGACTATAAAAGGAAAATATTGAGTTCCAGTCAGTTTTCCAACTTGATTTGATGACAACGGTAAGACGCACTTGCCGTTCTCTCCTTTTTTGTTTGTTTTAAAAAATAAAATGAAAAGCGTGTACCAGAATGGAACCAGCTAATGCTACCTCCAGAACTTCTTCCAGTGGAGCGGGAATTGCCAATGGGAACCTGGACTCTTATACCATAAGCTATATGAAATGAACAATTATTAAAATCAATTAAGAACTTTCGTCAAGTTTTATAAATTGATAAACAAGTCAACTTAAAAGTTAAACGGACTCTTATCTGACTTTTGAAGTTTTAAATCAAATTAATAATGTTTAATTTTATATGTTTCCTATTGATAAACTCTTCCCTTTTTTCTTGTGTAAAGATTATTTAAAGCATGAAATTTAAGTTGTTTGTAGATGCTTGCATGGTTGGTTTGGGTTAATTATATTTTGGTTTTCATATTTGATCAAAATATATAGCATTCGAAAATAATGATACCTTACGGTGAGTATCTAAAATGTATTTATTCGGATGTCTTTAAGTTATTGGTGACAACGCAAGTATCTTATGGTGAATACTATTGGGTTACTTATAAGTTTCCTCTGGATTGTCGGTATCAATAATTTTGTATTTTGATCATTTATGTTTATTTTGAATGTTTTTGACTGTGGAATCTATGTAATCGATCTATACCCAGCTTTAAAAAATCTGTGTGAGCGTATTTAAATGTTAGAATTTAAGTCGGGCGTGATGGTTATATAGTTTTGTAAAGTTGTATTAGGGAGGATAATCTTAGGGTTATTCATTTCGTAGTTGAATTGGTTCAATGGATTGGATATATTGGTGTAATTAGTAGATGTGGTATGAGGTCCGCTACGGGCAGGTTATAGATATCGCCACACACCTCTGTTGCCTATGGATGGGTTTGTAAGTCGGCAGAAGACCGCAGTCCATTCCTATGGAGTTTTTTGTTTATTGATCTACTTGCCAACAGATGTCACATTCCTCTTGTTGAAGAGTCAATGTCTTCTCTATTTCTACTTATTGTTCAGATGTACATTCCTGACAATATAGTATTTTGTGTTGTCGTATCATGCTACATTGAATACATGAATGTATCAGATGGATTGGTGCCAGTTGATTGCGAAGTTTGTTGCCTAAGGTTAAATCAGGGAAGAATATTTTCTTTTCAAATGCAGACCTATGTAGTCCATTCATACTCGACCCTCTAAATAAATAGTAAACTCATTATTTGCAATCTACTTAAATTTAGAATTAAAGATCAATATAAAAATATAAACGTTAAATTTATTCCTCAAAATTTAAATATTATTTTACATGTGCGTAAATAAATATTTTTATGTGTTAATTTCTGGCAGTGGCTTTTATTCTTTTATATTTAAGATATAAAATTTATACTTGGTTGCAGAATAGACGGTGTCAACCTGCCTGACTCCCGTTTTCTAAACATGACCATAAACATACCATAAGCTGGAGAAACCTTATAAAAATGAACTGTTGAACTCTTTTATTCAATTCATAGCTAGCTATGCCTGTGTGGAAATTCATTTTTTATCATGGGATTCCAACTTCCACTTGGACTCATAATAAATTAGGTAATATGTTTCCAGTTTGTTATTTCTAACCGCCTAATTTATTCTTCTAAAACTCCAGTGACCCAATAATGTAAATCCTGCTAATTGTAATGTCTTCTAAAATGTAATCCCCATAACGTAATTTAAATGTAATTTAAAATATTTAATTTAATAGTCTGTAAACTACACTTGCTATTACTTAAAATCTAATGTCTTTGCTCTCTTTCTATCTGTTTTAAAATTATGCCTCTTCTTTATGCTAAACTTCCTTCTAACTGTGGTTTAGAAAATATTATTATTAATTACTTAAAATGAAATGAATATATGACAATTTTGTTCCATCTTGACAAAAGCTTTACTTAAATAAATATTTTGCTGCCTATTTCCTGACCAATGTTTGTCGGTAAATAAAAATAAATAATTCCCTAGCTTTGAAGATTAATACTTGGAGCAACCTTTGTTTTGTTGAGATGAAACCATTTTATATTATGTGCTTTTTTTTACATTTATACGTACATAGTTTTATTTGTGGGGAGACTCTAGATTCAAGTATGAGAGTTTATTTAGTTTAATTATTTCATTTTTAAAAAGTGAAAGGAAGGGGGTTATAAATTATATTCTTGTTAAATAATAAGAGAGTAATAAAATGTTATTTAAATGTTAGTAGGGTTTTGTGTTGAAGGGAGAGACGGTTCGCTAATTGCAAATATTCATAATACTAATTAATACTTATTTGATTCTTGTTGGTCTGATCTTGATCAATACGTATGCATTTATGTAATCTTTATAGCTCAGCACAATTATATATTTAAATGCTAAAATATATTATCCAGTACTCATATTTTGCCTTGCTGGTATTTTGCTTGATTTCTTGTCTTTTTGTTCTGTGTGACTGCTAGATCATAACTAGAACATGTGATAAATTCACTTGTCATAAATTTTCTTATTAGGATATGAAAGCTAAAATGTGAAGATTCAGGGTAAGCTAAGCTCAGCTAGCTTTGGCAATTCTCATTTCTTTCACCTGAAATATTTTAGGTTTGCCAATGGTGCAGACTATTTTTTTTTATTTCTTGGTGTCACGGGAATGGGGGTAGGTGAATTGAGTCTATGCTGGTAATGTAATATTGAGTGCTAGCATTTGTTAACTTTTCTCTGTCTGAGCACATTATGGTGGATTGACCATGATCTGACTGATTTATGTATTTTAAATCTTGAAATATTTGATTGTGAATATCACGATCCATTTATATTTTAAATGTGTCACTCTCTCTGACACCAATCTCTATAGTTTGAGTTAATTATTTCTCTCTTAAAATAAACTCAATCAGAATAAAATTATATTTATCATAGCTCTTTAAAAAATATTCATTTCTATATCTCAGACTTGGGTGGATGTCTCCCACAAATCGATAATCGTTTACATTTATTAGATTGGCATCTAAACTATACCGCTCTCTTGCCAGAGGCATAATAAATAAAAGAATAGAAATTTGTGTTAAATAATCTATAAAATCAAATCAGAGACATTAGATAAATAAAAATGTTTTATTCAATATATATGTGAATTGTGGTTCATCTCTATTCCTTCATTCTAAAATTAGTATTTTCTAATTAATTATTGTGCTGCTATCTGATGACTCAAGGTCACACACATACCATTTTATATTTAAATAAATAGATATTCTAATAAAAGTTAATAATTAGAGTTAGACATAAAAATTAATTGAGACTCATGCTCTACCATTGATGCTATTGGGCCAGAGTGTGGAAAAGATTAATTGCTTGCCTCAAAAATGTTGTTAATTAGTCTGCAGATTTAGAGAGTTGGTAAACAGGGCAGAATCCATAAGCATTCTTTATCTTTGATCTCACATACGGTTGGATTCGAGGTACTTTTACCCAGGCTGTGAATCGTGTTGAGTTAACATACAATTTCGACTGGTACACTGCTAAAAGGATGCATTAGATCCTAATATCTAGGTGCAGTGCTTGCAAATCCAAGGCTCCTCACTGAAAAAAGCCACAAACTGGAAACTACTCTGGAAATATTGGATGAATAAGGTAGGGATTTTATGCACAAAACTTTCTGCATCCATTGATTACAAAGGTTATACTTTAGCATATGAAATGGTGATCATGTAATGTTTTGATGGATATATTTGCTATTTAATATCTAATATTATTTTCATAGAGTCATTATTAAGATTAACATAAAGTATTTGGAAAATTAATACAGGAATTGACAAATAATATACTAAACATGAGATTTGTACATGTATTTATAATATTAAATATGAGATTGTATATTATATCATCAATAATATTGAACAAAACTAACAATACAAATTAAGCTACATTTCTAAAAATAAAGAATAGTTTTGTCTAAATCTAGAATTTTATGGATCAATCACAATTACTGAGTGAATCATCACACTATAACTTAATGAATGCCTAGGAAATATGCCATCTGTATATCATATCATTTTTATACATTATTTTAAATATTGTGCAATATTGTTTCTTTGTTATTGTTCTATATATCTTAGACTTTAAATACTTTCTCCTTTTTTTGTTAGTACTTATTCTAAAGTGTGTAGTAGGCCTAGTGTTTGCATAATTGAACTAATATTTGTGGGTTCATTTATTATGCATGCTTTGAATTGTGGCAATGAATTTGATTGGTTAATTAAAGAAGTTGCTGGGGAAATGTAAACTCAATCAGAAAGGATAGAATTTTTTGTTTAATGAAATAACTTTTTATATATATTATTTATGTTAAATATTCTATTCTTGCCATGCTTATTAGATAGTGAAATAAGAGTTACATACAATAACTAATTGTAAATAATTCCAATAATCATACACTATTAAAGCAATGTTTTTTTGTTACCTAGAATATTTGTTCATCAAAAAGTAAATACTGTTCTGGATAAATAAAGTGTTTACAATATTCTCTTTGTGGTTTTTAAGTAAAATTGAGATCTTTATTAATTAGTGATAATTCAATTTTTAAATTTCATGCACCGTAATTTTCACTCCATTTTTTTTTTATATTCTAGTATTTATGAATTTATGTAAACTATAAAAAAAGTTCACCACTGGTAAATATAATTGATGAATGTGGGTTTAAAAAACTATAAATTTTTGTTGTGATAATTTAATCAATAATGGATTACCTTGAAGCTAATTTTGGAACAAAACACTTAATTAGCAAATTATGGTTGTTCTAGGTCATTCTATTATCCTTCTTCTATAAGTTTAAATGAATTTAGTAAATTAGGGTAATAGTATGAAAACTGAACCCTAGCATCTGATGGTGCTGTTATTCACAAAACACACATCAATATACTGTTTTAGCAGCCTTAACTTATGACTGACAGTACAAGAGGTGTTTTTGAGCTGTAACAGGCTGCCTGAGGGTGATGTATTCTATGATTATGTAATGAAATACTATACCCATTGCATTGCAACAACATTCATCAAGTGAGCACTCTTAAACTCTCACTATGGTCTGATTTGATGGTGACTGTATTTGAAAGAGATGAAACTTTGCAAAAATTCATTGTCGGAATTTTTTTAGAAAGCATAGTGGAATTAGTATTTCATATTAAAAATTGTCATGTCATCACACATGCTTCCTTATGTTTTTGAACTGCATACAACTTGAAAAAGGTCTTTTCAATAGAGTTTTTTTTCTAATTTCATGTGCAAATGCCTGTTTATGCGTGAATCTGTGCAAGAACTGTCAAATGTCATCTGCAAGTTGTCCAAATTGTTTGAAGCTGAGTGAATTTCCAGCTTGCCACACAAGTGGATGCACAATATTGTGTTTCCCCAGAAAGAGAAACTCCTGCAAGTGTACCTATGTAGGTCTGCATAAGGGAAGTTGGTTTGAAGGCTCCAAAATCCCGTTACTTCAATTTAAACCTTAATCTAAATCTTTTCAACTAATAGCTTCTCTAATGTAAGATAATATAATTTTAGTTGATCTTGAGATAAGAAATCAAATATTAATTAAAATAACTTGTAATTTTCTTACCTGATTTTCATATGTATTCAACTCTCTATATAAATCCTTTAATAATGTCTCTCCTATCATTAAGCTGCAATGATATATAATCTTCTTATTCCATTTTGGTGTGGCAACAATATTTTATAATAACTTATTGCTATATTTTATATTTTGTATTTTTAAATTAATGTGCCAATAACCTCCTAAACTTGCAAGCAAGTCTATTCTCTCTCTTAACCCCCCCCTCTTTTCGTGGAAGGTTAATTAATTACTTTGTCAGCAGTTCTTGTGTACATATTATTGGACAAGATTATAGGGTTTATTTCATGAGATTGCAAGGTTAGACATTTTCCATGGGTGTGAAAAGGCATAGCAAGTCTAATATGTAAGTACCCAAGATTGTCAACATCAAAATTTTTTAATTTTTTGCAAGGCACTTCTATAAGTAAAAGATGGATTTTAGATCAGACTCAAAGATAGGAATTCTCCTTTTACTTATAGAAGTTGCCATGGCAACAAATTGACGATTTTTGATGTTGATAAGATTGGACTATTTTTATATAAATTAAATATAAAGAAAAAGATCAATATTTTTTAAATTATTAAATGTTGATAAAAGTTTATATAAACTTGTATAGATAGAATTAATTTATAAAATAAAGCAGGTGTTTGATGTATAAACGACGTGAATGTATGTAATTAAGCCAAGTTACTGTTCTTAGTTTTATTTCATCCACTTAAAAAAAATTGTCATTAATAATTTCATCAATAACTCTTGATCAAACATTGCTATTTATCTTTTATTATTCTCATATCTCATTTGGTCAACACTGTATAATTTTCTAGTTTTATATATGTTTGTTGATATTAGTTCTACAGTTAATTAATTTTAGTTGCATATTTAAAATATTTAAACATTAAGAATAGAATAAGAAAACAAAGAGAGAAGAAAAAAAAGACATTTATTATATTAAGTATAAAACAAAAAGACAATAACTTTTAAAATTACAAGACATTAAAAAGATATTTTCTGAGATATAACTCTTTATTGCTCCAGGCATTAACTACATTATTGTATTTTTATTTGAAATCAATGGAAACTATATATATCTACACTATATATATATGATAAACCTACTTTAAATACTGCACTGCAGGGTACAGACATTGTCATAGAAACATAATTGTAAGGATTATATATTAAGATTATGAATGGCTGGTTGATTAATGATTTGTGGTTTTGTCTTTTTTATCCATTAATTCTAAATTGATAAATTTGTCATTTACAAAAAAATATATAATTAGACAATTTGATTAGCTATTTAGTCTTCATTAATATCTACAAAAGTTTTCCAAAACATCTGGATTAGAACACCTATCTTGAACATGGTATATGGATAAGTTGAGACTGTTTCTATAAATATATGCAATTTACTAAAAAAGTTACAAAGTATAATCATTAGAGAGGATTAGAACACAGACTTTTAGACTCTTTTATCAAATCTCTCTAATTATAGCTAAAGTTCTATACATTATACTAGTATTCAAATATTAAAATATAATCAAACGTACTAAAGAAATGATACAGAATTCATAAAATATTTCATTATGAAATATACATAAAACTCAAACAACAAAAAGTGTATATGTCAAAATATTTAGGATGTGTGCAAACTATATTTATTTTATTTTTAAATAATATTAGATCAATAATTATGTATTATCAAACTCATATAATATTTAATAAAACAATATATTTGTTTCAATATTTGTTATTAGAGTTATCGCTAGAAAATGTTTATAACAATGGTGTATATGTCGTTTATATGTATTACAATGCAATTAAATGATCGTCTGCAAGTAAACATGTTAATACAAATAATATATAATAGTACAGACATCTTTGTGTCAATCATTTATAATCCACAGTTGGTTTGCAAAACATATTAGTAGGAGAGCTCTACATTTCTATATTAAACCGTACTTGATTAAAAAGATATACAAAGTGGGAACAGCTTTATTTTTATACATGAGATAATTAGTAAGTCATGAGGTTGCCATTTTGAGGCAAAATACCATTTAGATTACATTTTCTGAGGCTAAACTCTCCATACAGTAGCACCACTCAGTGCAAGCCAGAGTAATCAATGGATGCATGAAGGATTGTGCATACAATTCCTATCTAGTGTCTATTCATCCAATAACCTCAGACTATTTTTTAGCATATGGCTTTCATCAATGAGTAGCCTTGGATCTGAGAGCACTGCACCTTGATCTTAGGATCTAATACCCTCCAGCAGCTACCTTTTACCTTATTAGCTAACTAGTAAGCTTAAAATCCAAAATGAAAACACAACAATGCTTTCAATTCAAGCTCACTAGCTTGTATAATCATATAGATTTGAATTCAATTCAGCATCCATACTTTTTGGTGTCTTTGATTCTTTAGTAATCATAGTCACCATAATGCTATTCGTCATGATTGATATTAAACCACAAAATATCACATGATCATTCTTTATGTGTACATAACCTGTTTACACAGAAATAAACTGTCCATACAGTAACACCTATCAGTGCAAGCCAGAGTAATTATTTGATGCAAGAAGGTTTGTGCATCAATTCTTATTTAATGCCTATCCATTCAATTATTGTTTTAAATTTGGACTCCAAGTTGATAGTTAGATAATAAGGTAAAAGATCATTGCAAGAGGATTGCATTAGATCCTAAGATGTAGGTGCAGTCTTCTCAGATCCAAGGTCCCTCACTGATGAAAGCCACTAGCTAGAAAGTAGTCTGGGGATATTGAATAAGTAGGCATGAAGTAGGGATTTTATGTCAAAACCTTCTTGCATCCATTGATTATTCTGCTTTGCATTGAGTGATGCTACTGTAAGGAGAGTTTAGGCTCTGTGTAAACATCTTGTGTAAGCATAGAAAATGGTGATCATATGATGTTTAGTGGTTTACATTTTCTGAGTATATATTTCAATTCTCAGAACATAAAACTAAATAATTTATTTTAATCTTATGTATATAATGCTGAATTTATGTGATCCCAGACTATACTTACAACTACAATTTAAGAATTGAAATTATATATATTCATTTAATAACAAAGTCAGTATGGGTCATCTGAATAGAAGCCTTATACATATATACATAAAAAGAATTCATTGGCTTGCATTCATGGGCATATCGTTTCTTTCAAGTCATCTGGAAAAAAAAGTCCAAATCTAACTTACATTACGTTACTTTCAATAACAATATTTAAATAAATCATTTTCATAAAATAAATAAAATTTGTTAATTTGCTACAGTATAAAATATTTATAACTTGAACAAAAATAATAATTATTTAAATTAAAATGTCCAGTTGATCCAATTAAAAAATAAAATCTTTAATGAAAAATATACCCTAACCTAGGATTATTTATTTTCTGTAGAATATATGTGCATATACATATATACATATTATTATTGAATTCAATTCTTTGTTTTAAATAATTTATTTTGAGTGCAAATTTGCTGGTTGATGTCGGGTTTTGGCGATAGAAGAGCATCTGTGAGTCGGCTTGCATCTTTGTGAAGTCCCGTAAAAAAGATGAAATTTATTATATATGCTAAAAGATTATGTCACCTTATAATATTTAAACTATAGTTATGCAAATATTTCCCTTTAATTAGTTCATTCTTCTTTTTCATTGTTGAAACTACAGCTCTTTTTTGAAAATCAGTCTTAATTTTTTTACTTCTTTATAGCTTGATAAAGTCTTGCATTGAGAAATTTAATAAAGTTCAGTAATAATAAATTTTACCAAAAACTACTCTTTATACGCTTGCATATCAATGATATTGTACCTCATTCCCTCCCCTTTTCAAAACAAACCACATCAAAAATTATCCAATTTGCATTATTACTTTTATCTTTAGAACACTTAGTTGTTTTTTTAATAAACACATTTCATTTCATTTACAAATTTGTTTACATACAACTGGTTTAGAGCAATGGTAGCCTGTCAAGTTTTGAAATGTATGATTCTCAGATCAATTATAGTAAGCACTCAATATCCTTATGGACTCCCAATAAATAAAACCATTCGAATATTTTAATTTTTATTACAAATTGATAACACTACTTATACATTTTACTTTTTTGTTTTTGGTTTGACAAAATGTGATTTAACTTTTAGTCAAATTTTACATTACATTAATGCCAAATATTTTATTGTGGAAATTATTATGAAATTGTTCAGATTTTAACACATTTTTTATCTTTTAAATATCTAAATTAAGAAAAAAAATCACTCTGTTTATCCTAACACTTTACCATAATAAATCTATATCCTTACCTTTTTAATACATAACATTGCATGGGTATAATATATATATATATTAGTAGACAGGGTATATACATAACATTGCATGGGTATAATATATATATATATTAGTAGACAGGGTATGAGCACAGACTTTCACATGACCCACCACTCTCCACACACTATCTCATAACACTGATACACCTGAACACACATGTATCGAAAAGATAAATAATCACCAATATATGTATTTCATGCTAAACCAGCAATCATCAGTTGGTCCAGATTATATATATATATATATATATATATATATATATATATATATATAGAGAGAGAGAGAGAGAGAGAGAGAGAGAGAGAGAGAGAAAGAGTCAAATAAATGATACTTTTATAATTCTATGTAATACTGTGATATTATCAATTTTTAAATGGTATTTTAAACTATACTTTTCATAATATTTGTTTGAAAATTTGTCATGATAGATTATTTTTATTTCAGAAAAAAGTAAATTAGTAGCATTTTTCAGAAGGATTAAATGAGAATAATGTTTTACAAACCAGAACAACACTTGCTGTTATGATACATGGTGATATTAATATTCTGCTTATCAATAACATGAATTTATCACAACACAGAATTCTTCCAAACTAAATTAAGGGAGTAATATGGGTTTATCATTGTCACCTACAAATCAGTGACATTTACATGAATGAACTTGAAATTGCAACCATAAATGCTATTCTGTTTCCATATAACGTCTTGAATATCAATGGAATATTTTTTATATGGATAAATGATGAAACCTATTACAAAAGATTCTGAACAAACACTATCAAAATATCTCTTTCAGTTAAATTCATTGAAGGATTAGAATAACAACAAATTTATTATTTTTAAATTTTCTTATGACAAAACTCCCATATGAAAGAATCAAAAACTATGGTTTACAGAACTATATATAAAAAAAAACAAAAAAATTGCAATATAAATTCAAAATATGGAGTTATTTTATCACTATGGAACAGAATAAAAAAGTTTGTTCCAAATCTATTGATTTAGGGGATGGGATACCTACACTATTGATCAATCATTATTAAGAAAACCTTAAATATACAACACAAAGAAATATCAAAAGAAAAAAAGAATTATACTTACTGTAGTGAATCCATGCATGTCAGGGAAAGCAGATGAACTAAATAAAATCTACAATCAATATAATATCATATTGCTTTCCAAAGCCATATCAGTCTGTGAGTAATCTTAATGTTTTCAAAATCTGTTATTAAAATCTTAAAAAAAAGCTGCCATTATATAATAACATATAAATATGAAAAAGCACATATTTATGAAATTAAGAACATTAAGTAATGATTAAAGATAAAAGATGTTTGTAAAGTAACAAATCTGGCATGTGTCATGTTACATTGTGAAAAGAAAAAAATATTGGATAATAGAGGAAAAAATACTTGAAGAAGCTTCTCACAAGACAGTCACATATGATTCTGTAAGTAAAAATAATATGATAATTCTTAATGTTTGGCAACTATTTATTGACCTTAAGAAAGAAGACAATTATCAGAAAAATTCTCATATATATATTGTAATTAAAACAAATCTGGTAGCATCCCAGATTAGTAATAATACAAATCTGTATTAAAAAATGTATAAATTGCTCTCTCTGTGTGTGCACACATGTACATATGTGTCACTTGAGTAAACTGCCTAAAAAATTAAAAAAAAAGGTAGTTTAGGCATTTGGTCATATTATTAAGTATGCACCTTATAATATATGAGAAATGTAATGATGCACTGTAAAGCAAGAAAGAAAATGGTTTTGATGCATACAAAGATTTGAATTGCATAATTTATAAAAATATAAAGCATTTTGAACCTTATTTAATCTGCCTTCCAAATAGTAGTTTTATTTGAACAACTTATCAATTCTTAAAGTCAATCTGATGGCAGATCAGAAAATATTACTTAAAAGTATGGGTTAATAAAAGTAAGTAAATTATTGACCTTTATTTAAAAGTTGGCAATGATTTTTTCTTTCTATGTTAATGAATGTATGTAAGAAAGAGAGAGAATTTTTTTTACTTTTTCATTTCTTTACATATTAAATAATGATATAATATCTGTAAATTTGGGTCTACAATGTGTTTTTTTATAAACATAGTTGTAATGGGGAAAAAGTCAGATCTTCACAAGGTGGTGACTTACATGTTGTTGAAAACATGTTGATTAAAACAACATCAAATAGATATAAATAGATTTAAAGCAAGCAACATGTATTCCAATCCAGTCCAGGCCAGGCACTCGAGTCTACTTAAGAAGTAGTGTTGCACTAATCCAATGCCAAGGAGAGAAACCACTGGTTAAAATTGCTTTTCACTGTTACTTGGATAGCCATATTTTCCTGACCGCTTTTAAAGTATTTTTCAATACTCCAGTTATATAAGTATGATGATTTTGTCTCGAATAAGACTATTGACTATATGTTGCTAGACAACAACAAAAAAACCATTGCCAGCTAAAATACCCAGAAACAGCAGTTGGATCCAGAATCTAAGGCTGAAGTTTTCCAAAATCAGCCAGTTCCTGTCTTAATAATGCTACAAAGAAAGAAATGAACAGCACTGTAAGAACTACTGAAGACCTAGATACAATAATCTGAATAACATTACCAATGCTGCTGTCTTTATTCTCTAAGGTCACCAGCTGCCCAAGACAAAAAATTAGCATCTTGGGAAGAATTAATGAAGAAATCTGGAAAACTATTAAAAGTACATCTGTAGAAAACCATGGTTTGTAACTGTGTAAATTTGTCACATGATCAGATCTTATCATTATCAATATTATAAGGCCATCAATATAAATTTGGAATATTTTTTTATTATCATTATATTTAATATTTTATATATGTATTAATAGTTGTGAGTATATAAGAAACCACTTTATACGTTCCATGTTATGAAATTATTATTTTTTTAATAATCCGATTGGTTTGTATTTCTCAAACTTATTCCAAAAACACTTTTAATATCCAATATAATAATAATATCCAGAACTCTGAGAAAGCATGCAATCTACTGGGGACATGCAGGGATGTCATTAAAAATTTGTAAATAATGACTAGACAGCATTAATATATTTTCTAAAAATGAACTTTCTAATTAGAAGTTTTGGCATCTGAGACTTTCATGTATTTTATTTAATTAAAACTGAAAAACAAATAAATAGTTTTGAGAGGACTTGTACATATGTTGTAATTCATAATCATCATTATTGTTTGGTTAATATTTAATTGCCATTTTTATTTAAGTTTTATTAATCATTCAGCTTTCACCTCATGTAAGTGTATACTTTGAATCAAGGTTTATGGTGTATATTTAATCTATCATTGTATATCTTTGGTTCTAGGTTCAAACCTGTCTACTATGAAAAATTTACCATCACAATATACATATAATATCAACAGAATTTCGCTTTAATGTAATAATCTAGTTAATTGGAACATCACATTAAATTTAATATTCACAAATTTAAATGTTGCTGATTCAATTCCTATGCACATATTGCCCTTGAGGAAGAGAAAATTTTAACATTGTGTTTTATACTAAGCTGTATGTTTTGCTGACAATAAAGTTTGACTCTTTCTAAAAAAATATTTAATAATTAAAATTTGATGATGCAAATAATTACCAGTACATAATTACCATTACATTATTTATTTATTTTTATGTTAAATAGCATAGAAATTTTGAGACATATTGTTTTATTGGATATTCTGCTAAAAATATATGTTTAATTAATTCCATCAATTTGCAGCATTTTTTATTTGATCACCATAATATCATATCAGATTGATGACACTCGTCAATAGGTTTCTTGGGAAAAGTCCAAAAATACATGCAAATATCTTTTTATTTGATCAATAATATATTATAGAGTTCAACTCTTGAATGCTATGAATAAACTTAATTCGTTGTATATTTATATATCTTATGTGAGCATTTTTTAAAACATGAAATGAAGATTTTTTTTAATGTTTTTGCAATAATCTCAGTCAATATACAAAACCATCGCAATAGTGTATCGGTCAAAATATGTTGAACCATCTAACATGAAATGGAACTTAATGAAACATACTTCAAAACTAGTCAAGCCTGAGATTTATATCAGGGACCAACATAGATACGAACCCATTCCATAAGCCCCAGATCGAACATTTAATGAATAACATAATAATGATAGCACATGAGAATTAATTCTTAAGTCTAGCCCACTAGAAAAGTGACAGAGACAATGAGACATATTTAACAAAAGAACATATATATGTTGGAATGGAGAGAAGATAATTCGAACTACATAAGTTGCTTGAATAATAAAATATTTAATAAAACATTTAATGAAACAGTAAATTGATTACATAGTTATTTGAATGTGCATGACAAGATGATTTACCTGGAGGTAGAGAGTGACATTCAATTGATCACGCTATTATGATTCATATGCTCTTATGAATAAATGACATATTATACATATATAGGTATATTTAGTGGATAAGATCAAAATGTCAATCACTTCATTACAAAACAAACTTAGAACATATTTGAATTAACATTTTAGTGGCGGTTCTACAAGGTGATGATTAATGTACAAATTTCTGGAGCATTCTAGGAATCATTATATATATTACATGAACTATTTCCACGCGTTTCAGCCATGAAAATCAATAAAATATATTTTAAAAAGAATGGTTTACTCATTAAGGATAGCATTTGTGAATATTTAATAAAATAACATATTTAAATCAAGTTAATTTTCTTAATGAACAAAATATTTTAACCATTTTTTGAATTCAGATTTTAAAAGAAAAGAATGCTTCACCTTTCTAACATATGTATACTCTTAAATAAACGGATTGGTTTACGATGGTGGGATTTTTTAAAATAAGAAGAAAAACAACATTATTAATTGAACTAATCACTATTCTTAGAAAGATATATGTACATAAGCAAACACAATTTCATTGTTACAACATCGAAATGAGGTCATTAAATAAATAAACTAATAATAATGAAACTAGCAGCGCTGATATGAAGGCAGAAAAATTCGAAATGACATCATGCTTCTTTACAAAGAAAAAGAAGTGGCAAAGCATCCCATTTCTAGGGCACTGCTTAGAGAATTTTATTTAGGCTTGGTGTGGTCCCCATGGTTCTCTGGTGCCACTAACACGAGAAGTCTGTTATATGAAAATGATCCAAGGAAGGTCAACTGTCTGCAGGATAGGAGATGAAGATTGTCTATGAGTTAGAACTCATTGCAATCCTTTAAGCTAGAAGCACAGAATATTTAAAAAACAATAAACTAAGCCATATATCAGCAACACAGCATAATACTGTCTTTAATGACATGAAATGGAAGTTATTTTTAGATACATTAACCTCAATTGAATGCTATAATTTAGGCAATTAGCTATGTAATATATATATATAGGAAAGATTTAATTCATACAAAATAGATTTTAAAATTACCCTGTCTTCTTCCTTGCTATTTAACATATTGAAATCCCACCCTCATGAATTTTATAACTTTCGAATAATCAAATTTTTGAAATATTAAGAGTATAGCATTGTAATATGGATAATATAAAAAGCAATAACAATAAGAAATCACCTTTCTAAAATTAAGTGAACAACATATAAAAATATTTAATAGCGTTAATTTTTGGTGATTTAAAAGTTATACATAAATAATACTCTTTTTATGCATAAAGAAAATCATGAAACTAGGTTAACTTCAGAAACAATCTGGTGAGCATATTAATTGAGAATGTATGTAAATCTAATTCAAAAAAGAGAGAGTTTTATTAACCTCAACCCAAGGAGGTCTGAGTAGATAGGGAAAAATAACTTTATACATAGGCTCACAAGATTGTTTAGATTGGCAACTTAAAATAAAACATATTTTAAAATTAAGAAAGAAACTGCACCAAGATTAAAGAAATAAGAGCATATGACAGACTTTACATATAATATAAAAATTATTAGTCCTGAGAGCAAATTTACAATAACAGTTAAAATAACATTTAATTTAATCTTAAATAAGAACTCTGGATAGCCAAGGTTGAGATTAGTTTTAGAAAGAATTAGATGTAAATTTCATAGGCAGTTCTTTGGTTAATTATCTTGCTACATTAAAGAGTCCATTTTGACAGTTTGGCTCCAGCATGGCAAATTAACAGGATTCAAATGATTTCCAATGTAGTAGCAACTTTTCATTAGGCATTCCTCCATTCTTAGATAATACTTTCTATCATTTTGGGGTATCAGCAAGATGATTATTGGTGGTGAGAGACTGACCAGCAAAATGCCAGAAAAGGTGATTAGTTTGACTACTCATTCAACATTTTGGAAAATAAAAGTAGCATGGATTATTTTGGTGACAGCTAACTTACAAACTAGTTCTCTCTAGGTGGTCATAAATTGGCCCATTATATACTGCCCTCAGGGATTTGAGGAATGCTTTTAATATTCCTTTTTTAAATATCATTCACAATTGCTATCTAGTAGGAATTTTCTTATTTCCTTCACCTATTGTTTTGAAGATGCAACTGTTAGATAATTTATCCAAAAATATATTCAAATCTATTTCCAGATTAGAAATAGATATGATAAAATGTTAATTGCAAAAGTAGAAATTTTTAATTTGATTTCCTTTTTTACTTTTAGTATAGTTTAATTAGACATTCTTTCTCAAAATTAGACAATGTAAAATTTTCACCCTTTTAATTATTTTTGGATAATTAACAGTTGTATACTCCATCTTGGATTTTTAAAAGAAAAAAAATACAGTTTTTTTAATAAAGAATTTAAACAAAAAGTTTTAATTTTACAAACTTCAAAAAAAAAAAAAAAAATTGTAAAATTAATGTTGTGTTAGTAATTTTCCCCATTACATATATATTTAAACTGCCCCTAATATGTTTTGATTTTAATAAGAAGAATTAATAATAAATAATAGTAAAAAATATTAAAAGCTAAACTTTATAACTTTTTAGGTGCACATCTCAAACATATACATAAAATAGATATACACGAATATAGGAGCAGGATGGAACATAAGGTTTAAACATGTATTAGTAACTTGATAAGTATGAAGGACCATGAAGCTCAATCATAATTACGATTGACTGCTTCAATAGTAACACAAAACTCTGGTCATTATGCATATAAATGTTTATATATATTGAACTGGAGATTGAGAAAGTCAAACATTTTAAAATAGAAAAAAAAAGAAAAAATGTTGTTACATAAGGTGAATGTTGTTATATAAGGCTATGTAGTTTGCTGTATTTTTGTTTTGTTTTGTAAGAGTGTGTGTCATTATATATTGATGCATGGAGCATACACCTGATTAGATTTTGAAATTATGTAATTTTGTTTTCTAAAGATTTTAGTTAGGTTCCTTTTGTCTTGAGTTTAAATTACTATAATTAAAACCAACTAAAATTTTATTTTAAATGTTAAGATTAGTTTTCTAATTAATTGAAATTTAAATGGTTTTTTTTTTAAAAAAGGAGAAGTTAAGATACTGAGCCTGGTTACTTTTTTAATTAAGATCCAGTAGGAGATGAAAATAGAATATAAAAGTTTTGGTTTTTGTATTTTCTTTATTGTAGATTGATTTTTGTTAATTGCTGATTGCTAATTATGGATTGCTAATAGATAACTGTTAAAGATTCCATTGGAAAAGAAAAAAGATTGCCCAGTTATCGTTATTCTAAAAAATGACTTTTAAAAAAAAGAGAATACATTTATTACTGAGATAGTGACAATAAATTCACAATGCAAAAACTACTAGCCTTGGAAAAAAAGATCATAAATATACTATGCTAAAATCCTTCTATGACGAATTCCAGAGTTCTACAATTGTGTCATCATTAACACCCTAATTTCATAAATCCTTAAATTAGCCTTTGTACTCCACATGCAGCTTACTGGTGACCCCAAACAACAGCGGTGTACATTTTCTGGAATTAAATCTTGTCCACACCATGAAAATAATTGAGAAGGGTACATAGAAGCCACAAAGATAACTGAATATTCTTATATTTTAACCAGGGCTTATATCTCAGCTTGATATGTAAAGAAAAAAAAAATATGATAGGATTATTCATAGAAGTTTAGATATTATTAATACATTTATAAATATGTCTTATTATATATATTTTCTAATGGAATCTATAAATTGTATAGAATTAGTTCAAGATTTTATTTTTTATCACTTGTCGGAGAGTATATTGTAAGTTGATATTTTTATATTCATTTTTTATCATTATTTGTTGTTAAAATCTTTGGCAGATAATGGTAGTTTTTCTTTTGATATCATCTATCCCCTTTCATTTGAAATTAACTTAATTTAATGTGTGTTAGTGTTTCCTGCAGACTGTGGATCTTTTGGCTGGTGATTTATTGATTATGTAGTTCTGCTCTTTTTGTATGCTATATAGTGTATGAGATTTTGTTTTTATTATATTAAATTTATGTAAATTGTACTTTTTTCTTTTTACTTGTACAGAGATAACCTTAAGAGGCATATAATAAATGTGAGCCATTATGAGGATTTAAGGGGATTATGACATCCTTGTTTTGGTCTCTATGTGTTTCCCATAAGGAATGATCACTCTGCACTGTTCATTAAATTCCATTCAAGATCACCTTTACTAAAAATCTTTAAAGAAAGGAAAATAGAAATCAAAGAAAGCATAATGTGTATAGATAAATCGATGGCAGAAAGATCATTATAATTCTCTATAAGTATGGATGAGAAAACAAAATTATCTGCCCAAAGGTTTGATATATCACAATATTTACATACACTCTGAAACAAATAAGAGAGTGGAATTTTGATCAAAATTGTATTTACTAAATCTATGAATTATTAATAATTATATGTGTTTTTGGATGACCTTTGTTTCTGTGTCCTGTCACTCATTGTCTGAACAATGTGTAAGATCTATTTCTCTTCCTATGTTCTAGCTGGTGGCATTTATATCTGAATGTCATTATCATTTTTGATTACCATAAATCAAATTTTTTAGGACAGTGGCCTACTGGCATTCTCAGTAGTAAAAAAAGATGTAGTGTTCAGTACAAGTGGGTTAAGTTAGTCCTATCAATGTGTGCAGGCTCTATGTTGTAAAACCCATGTGAGATTTTGTTCAGACAGTTAAGGAATATTTCTGGGATAGGGAGGCAAAATTTAGTGGTAGGATAAGTTTATGCTAGTAGAAGTGTGTATTGATGGAGTGATTCAGAGTGGGAGTTCATCTTTTTAATATAAATAAATAAATAAATAATGATTAATAGAGTTTTTTTGTCTAAAAATTTGAATGAAAGAAAGAATTGTAAATAAATAATAAATAGACATTAGTAGTTATATTGTCCTAAGTAAAAAAAAAATTTAAATTGAAAATAAAAGTTGAGATAGTTGGATATATTGAGGTTTGTCTCTTGTTTTCGAAAAATGGAATTTAGCGAAGAAAATAATAGGTATATTCACATAAAAGAAAGCCTTATTTTTTTTAAAAATCCCCAAGTAGTAGAGAGAGAGAAGGAAGGGATAGAAATGCACATGTTAATGAGGCTGATGATGGATTTGATGAAAGAAAATAGAGAAATGAAACAAAGTCAGCAGGCAGTGTGGGAAAAGTTTAAAGATGAAATAAAAGGAATGAGGCAAGAAATCACTGAAAGGTTGGAAAAAAATAGGAGGCCATAGAAACCATCGAGAAAATTTTGTCTAAAGAAATTCAGTAAGTAGAAAGTTAAGATAGTAAAAGAAGAGGTGAGTAAAGTTAGAGAAGTGTTAAAACCAGACAGCGTTAGGGCAGATAATGTTGAAATAAAGTTAGTACAGGTAGAAGAGGTATGCAAGGGTTAAATACAAATGGATAAAACAACTGAAGAGCAGTTAGAGGTTCTAAAGTATGGGGGAATCCAGAAGGAAATATAAAAGGGCAAAGATATTATGGTTGGGCAGTTAGAGCATGATTATCAAAACATAGAAAAGAATCGGGATAACTTAAAGACAGAAGTAGAGCAAATATGTACTGAGATAACAAGGGGTTTAATGTGTAGAATAGCAGAGGTAGAAAATAAGCATGGGTATTCCACTACTGAAATAAAATGGTATCAAAGAGGTTCTGAAGAAAGTGAACATAGGGATTTAAGGAATATAAGACAGGATGACCAACTAGCCAGTTTTTGGAAAAAACAATTTCTGATTGCAACATTTAAAGCAGAGATGGATAAAAGCTCATTAAACCATCGCAAGAGCTTAACTAGTTTATTTTAATTTCAAAACTGGCAACAAGAAGAAAAAGTTATGGTTAGCCACCTCAGTGAAACAGCCTCAGATGAGTGGCATATCTTATGGACAAAATTCCAAAACTTTGATGATTATAGATATGCAATTCAAAAGTGTGTTTTGGAGTGAAGCAAGGCAAGATAGGATACTCTATAGAGCATCTCAGGAAAAATATTTCATTATCCATGGAAAAATCCATATTTAACTTTTTAGACAGGTTGCAAAGTTGAGACGATTAACTATTTTTTTTCTCAGATGGTCAAATTATACAAACCATATGTCATAATATGTAACCTATCATTCAACAGATCATGTTGAGCAGCAGCAGTATATCTATAGAGGAATATAGAGGAACTGGCTGAATTGTTAACATTGATAGACCTTCATAAGCTATCCAAAGAGACTATAGATAAGCTCAAAAGACTGGACCACAATAGTGACCAAAATTTGTCAAAAGGAAAGAATCACCAGGCTGAGGTCACCAGGCAGGAAGGTATGAGGATAGATTCACAAGAAATACTTAAGGAAGAGTTCAGTAGTTGTAGGGGAATGAAGTACAAGGCAAAGGTTCAGCAAGGTTTTTGTATGGGATTTAAAAGTTTAAAAAAAAAAGAGAAAACAGTATTTACTTTTTTTTCAATGTTTGATGAGGCCATTGAGCCATAGACTTTCTTTGCTTTGAAAATCAAGCATTTTAATGTAGAAAAAACCTTAAGAAAATATTATATAAGGCCATGTAGTTTGGTATATAAATGTATATTGTTTTGTAAGAGTGTGTGCCATTATATGTAGATATGCATACCCTTACATAATTTTACTTTCAAAAGATTTTATTAAAGATAAGTTTCTTTTGTCTTGGATTGAAACTATTAAATTAAAACTAACTAAAATTTTATTTTAAAAGCCAAGATTGGTTTTCTAATTAATTGAAATTTAAGTAGTATTTAAAAAGAAAAAGTGAAATAAGATAGTGGCCATGGTTAGATTTTTAATTAAAATCTGATGGGAGATAAAAATAGAATATAAAAGCTCAATCTTTTTTTATTGTGGATTGATTTTTGATAATTGCTAATTGGCAACTGCAGATATTTATTACTGACTGTGAATTGCATATGCTAATAGATAACTGTTAAAGAAACCATCAGAAAAGAAAAAAGATTGCTCAGTTGTTATTATCCTAAAAACTGACTTTAAAAAAAATGAAAATACACTTATTACCAGAAATAGTGACCATAAATTCACAATTCAAAAACTACTAGTTTTAATTAAGAAAAAGATAATAAGTATGCCATGCTATAACCATTCTAAGATAAACTCCAGACCTCTACAATTGTGTCATCATTAACATGTCCTAATTTCATAGTTTAAGATTGATCCTGAAATTAGCCTTTGTACTCTGTAAGCAGCTTAAAGGAGATCCAAAACAACAGCAGTGTACACTTGCTGGAACTCAACCTTGCACACACCATGGAAAGAAATCAGAAGAGTACAATGAAGCTGCAATAGTAACTGAACATTCTCATATTTTAATCAGGGCTTAAGTCTCAGCTTGATACTTGAAGAAAAAGAAAAAAAACATATGACAGGCTTATAAGAAGTTTAGATATTATTAATACATTTATAAATTTTTCTTTTATTATATATGTTTTCTAGTGAAATCTATGAACTGTAAAGAAATAGTTCAAGATTTTATGTTTTATCACTTTGTCAGAGAGTGTATTGTAAGTTGATATTTTATTCTCATTTTTTTTTTGTTATTAATTCCTTTTTACAGCACTTATCCCCTTTTATTTGAAATTAATTTAGTTTAATGTGTTATTGGTTTCTGCAGATGTAGATCTTTTGTCTGGTTGTTTATTGATTATGTAATACTGTTTTCCTTGTTTTCCATATAGAGTATAAGATTTTGTTTTTATTATATTAAATTTATGTAAATCATAACCTTTTCTCTTTACTTGTACAGAGGTAACCTTAAGGGTTATAGAATAAACATGAGCTCTTATAAGTGTTTAAGAGGCATAGGACATCTTTGTTTTGGTCATGATGTCTTTCCTGGATTAAGGAACAATTGCTCTGCAATGTTCATTAACTCCCATTCAAGATTGCTTCTACTAAAAATCTCTAAAAAAAGGAAATAGAAATTAAAGAGAACATAATGTGTGAAGATAAATTTATGACAAAATGATCATTATAATTCCCTATAAGCTTACATGAGAAAACAAAATTGTCTGTCAAAGTGTTTGATATACCACAATATTTATGTGCCCGCTTGACAAATAAGAGAATAGAATTTGGGTCCAAATTTTATTTAATAAATCTAATAATTATTAATAATTATATTTGTTTTTGGCTGATGTTAATTTCTGTGTCCTGTCACTCAATTGTTTGATCAATATTTAAGATCTCTTTCTCTCCCTGTGTTTAGCTCATGGCAATAATATCAGAATATTATCATTTTTGATCACCATAAATCAAATTTTCTATGTGATATGATGTGATGCACTGTGACTTCTCCTTGTAAAGAGTCAGGAATTTCTCAGCAGCTATGTCCAGAGAAACCTGTTAATAACTTTACCTTCCCTTTCCATTCACCACCCTAAGTTTTCCCAGATCTTGCTTCATTCCATTTCCACAACATAATCTTTGTCATGGTTAAACCCCCCTTATCTTTTCCAAAATCCAGCATAAAAATCAATAAAAAACTTTCTGTATAATCACTTTCCTTATATTTATTCTTCCAAAACTTAATTATTTGTATCCTTTCTGTTTTTATGCATTTATATTTAATTAACAGATGCCTAATACTTTCTATGCCTTCCTTACACAACATGCAGACCTAATCACCCACATTTTTCCACTTACTTGTATAGTCCACTGTTGCTAAAGATCCCATTCAAGCCTTAAATAATAAACTACTTTCCTTGCTATTATCATAAATTAACTTACACCAAATATTCCATTTACTTCTATATATATTTAAACTTTAAAAAACTCTCCATAGTAGTTCTCTATCTCCCCAATTCCCTATTCTTTATTAGTGCATCTATTCTTCTATCCCATTCCTTTCCACTATAACATCCAACAATTCTTTTAACACAATCATCCCATTTTTTGTACAAATATACTGACATAAATTCTTTAACCAAATCTTCTGCATACCACAATACCTTTCTCACCCACCTTGTTACTTGCCCTTTATTCATAACCCAATTAAATACTATTTTGGCTATTCTTTTATTATCCATAAACTGCAATCTACCAAACATTTTCATTTTGCTTTTTCCATCCCTCATATAAAAACTTGACCATCCCATTTCTTCTTGAATTGCCTCTTTTACAGTTCACATATCTACATCTAATGCATGTCTTCCTATTTCCCTTTGTATTTTTTCCAACAATCTAATACCCCTTTAATAACACATACTGCATTGTTACCATATATTAACCCTGCTACTACCATTTCCTTCTATACAATTCTAGCTACATCATATTTATTATATGAAAACACTGTTAATTTCTTTATCAATCCCTTTCTTTTCTTTGCTTCATTTATTAATGTTTTCTCGCATTCATCCAAGAAGTTTCTGTGATTACTTAATATGATTTCCAAATAGTTATATCTATTCACCACAATTAATTTTATATACTCAATAAAAAATATTTGTCTTCTCTCTCCTTAGTATTAATCATCACTGCTTTTCTTTTTTTCTTCACTAAACTTAATCCCCATTTTTTTACCCACCCTTGCTCATGTCCTCAGCATAACTTCCATATCTTCCCTCATTTTTGTGCATAAAAAGACATTATCTGCAAATAAAAGACCTGATAATGTATTTACTCCCTTGCCATCTATTAATGGTATCTTTATCCCTCTTCCAAATCTTTCTATTGCTCTCTCCATTTCTCTCAAATACAACAAAAACCAAATAGGTGATGTAGGGCATCCTTGCCTTAGTCCCACCCATTTTTAACTTTAACTGATTCTATATTCCTTAATTGATACATATAGTAATTATTTTCATATCATTTCTTAATAATATCTACTAAACATCCATCCATTCCCAAATTTACTAAACTTATCCATAATCTATTTCTATTTACTTTATCATACATCTTCTCTATATCTATAAAAACCATATATAACTGTCTACCTGTATACTTACTCATATCCATAAATTGTGTAACTACAAATAAGGTATCTCCTATACACCTTATCCAATTGAAAACCTCTTTGCATTTCTCCCACTTTATTATTTTCTACCATTCATTTTGCAACCCTTCCAGTCACCATATATGGAAAAACTTTACATAAAACTGATGTTACTGCTATCTGTCTATAATTGTTTAACTTTGTATGATCCTTACCCTTTCCTTTAAATAGTAACTTTACTCTTGTATTACTCCAACTACCCAGAAAATCTATCTTCTGTGCCACCTTATTAAAACACGATAATAAATTTACTTTTGCTATATGCCCTAAATTCATTACCATCTCTGCTGCTCATCCATCTAAACCTCTTGCCTTTCCATTTTTTAATTTCTTCACTGCCTCAGTCAATTCATTTTCTGTAAACCTAATATTCCCATTACTACATGCTTTCATGTTTGATGTCACTGTCATTCACATGTAACATCTTTTCTATATCAATTACATGCTTATTTAATATTATCTCTAATTCTTTTCTAGAGCTACTCTCTACTCCCTCATCTTCTAGTAATACTATCACTCTCTTCCTTTCACATTCCTTCTTTTAATGTATTTCCAATTTTTTTACTCCCATCTCTTCCACTTTTAATGTCCTCCAACAATTTACTATTCAATTTCATTCTCTCTTTATAATTATCTATTTTAGTCAATTTCTTTTTTTCTAAATACTTTTCCCATTTAACATTAATCTCTTTTTCACTTTCTTTGTTCTTAATAGCAAACATATATTTTCTTCATGCTTTTTTCCTCTCTTTTACACTTTTACTAGCTTTCACTTTTTTATTTTATTCTTCTGAATATTCCCACCTAAAACCCTATTTGCCACTTTTTCTATAGCATCACATCAGTCCTTATACTTATCCCCAACCAACTCTTCCATGGCTTCTTCAAGTTTTATTTTATATTATTCTAACTTACTTTTATCATTCACTCTCCATCCATATCTAGGTTGACAGTAGCCTACTAGTTCCATCAGTGATAAAAAAGAGGTATAGTATGTGGTACAATATTAGAAAATATACAACATGGGATATTGCAATAACAATAAAAATAATAAACATAATGGTAATAAACTATTATATTTATTATTTTTATGGTTATTACGGTATTAATTCTTTAGATGTGCATGCTGCTTGATGGCATTATTTTTTTTGCAAAATGACATAAAATGTAATGTTATCTGGCCATCTTTTTTTGGATTTCTTAATTATTATGTTTATTAATTTTTTTTTTAACGAGTTGTATTTTTTTTTTAATTTCTTATTTTTATTATTTTTTATAATTGTTTTTGTCTTAATGTTATTTTATCTTTTTAAAATAGTATTTTTTTATAATCCAGACACACACACACACATATAAGCACAAAAAAAAGCAATGAAAAGTGGTTTTTTTATCAATCAAAACACAAACAAATTGTTTTTCTTTTAATGTTTTTTTTATCTTTATAAAACACATTATTTTTTTATAATACAGACACACACACATAAATAAACACAAAAACAGCAATGAAAAGTCATTTGGTTTTTTTATTAATGAAAACATGAAACAAATTTCAAGTGACCTCAACAACCAAATTGGGATCGCTACATTTGATAGCAAGTTTGGCTTCCAGGCCATCATGGCACAGAACACACAGCCCATTGTTCCAATACAATATGACATTCTTGGATAAGTCCAGCTGTGAGTGGAAGCCATCTACTGCCAACTGTTCATGGCTCCACTAATGATGGAAAATCTTTCAAGTGGATAATGTGGTTGCTAAAATGCAATTATTTTGTCTTTACTAGGCTATCATGAAGACATTACTTTATGCATGACCTCCTTTCAATTAGGTTTCTTCCTACCTTTGGACTATGTTTGTCACTTTCAAATTTGTCTCCAGGATGGTCTTAACTTTGGGACAATTTCATCTTAGTCAAATTGCGTGATTTCCATTTTCAAAAAAAAAAAAAATTCAAAGTAAAAACTTTCAAACACTTAAAATATACCCCTCCCCCTTCACATAAGATGGTGGCAAAATATTATGTGTGAGAATTGGCATAAAGTGATTTGCAAAGCACAAAGCAATTCCTACAAGGCAGCCTACAATATCTAATACAACATATGAGGTGTATTAGATGTAACTACATGTCTGCAGCCACTGAAATAGCATTGATGATTTTACACATAATCAATGCCATCAAGTGGTGTACATGGCTAAATGATTAATACCAGTATTATAATAGTTTTTTTAATTAATGAACATTTTATTTGTGTAACATGAGATATTATATAAATATTTCAGAGTGAATATTTTTCCCATCATCATAAAAACATCTTTAGGGAATTTTTGCTTATTTCATATATAAACAAATACTCACAGAACATTAGCTCAATTTAATACTCACAAATCATCTTGTGAATGTTTAAAATCTTCATAATATGAAATATTAAAAATATTAAGTAATTATGTTGAGAGGGAAAATTTCTCTGATCATTGTACAAACAGTATTACAAATCTCATAGAATCTTATGAATCTGTCAATCAAAAATAATGAATCCCGCATTATTGGAAATTTCAAGAACTTAATGAGACTAATGTTTAGATAATGCTAATTATGAGAATGAAATTGTATTCTTTATGGATGTAAAATCAAACTTTTTGCATTTCACATAGTAAACTTTTTAATATATCATGCTGTGAAGATTCTTTCTTAGACATATTAATTTGGGTCAATTGTCAATGATATTGTATGTGAATAGAATACATAAAGAAAGAGTCATATGCCAATTAATTTTGACCTTTTGAAAAATGGCTGTTTTAATTACATTTCTCTGTAGCACAATAAATTGAATCAAAATGAGTTGAAAACCTTGAAGTTTTGAATCTTGTTATATAAATAGTAAAAGTGACTGTTGAATGTGTGCTTGCAGAGCAATGATTTCATTGATAAAGTTTAATATCTAAAAACTAATCTGATGATTCAAACATGATAATTTCCATCTTATGTTCATTAAACTAATAACATAAATAGAATAATAGAATGGATGTTGTAAAATGAGAATCTAGAAATAGGTTTTATTGGACAGGTTAATAATGTTATACTACAAACAACTCAAAGAAATTTTAATATGATGATGCATCTAGTAACAATATTACCCTTATCTATTTTGATCATCTTCTGAACCCATATCTTCATAATGCATGTCTCAGTCTTACTATAACTCTTATTAATACTTAGACTGTAAGTAATATTTTTTTGTTACTAGAACAATGTTTTAAATAATATGAGGATTAAAATATTATTGAAATATACCATTATAAAAGGGAAAGTACCAAAAATATATTTTTCAATATCCATCACAATAAGAATTGATATTAGAGATAATGAGACTATTTCTCAAATAATTAAAATGAGTGCAAAGTGACTCAGTTTGGAAAAAATACTTAAGATAAGCACCAGTTTTCAGAAAAGATAGAAGAATGCATCAGAATTTTTAGAGTGATGTTAAGTTCTAAGTATAGCAATATGCAAAGGGCATCCCAAAAATAACTGGAATCATTCTTTGATTTTTGCATGCCTGTTGTAATATATACTTTTATTGTTACATACTTCTCGCAGGAATCCTTTTGCATCAATCTGTCAAATGACATTGCCATTGAAAAATGGGTCATATATCATTATTTTTATAAAGTGCATTCTGCATATTTCTCTTTTTTTTTTTATAATGGCAATGTGATATTCTATATTTCATTTACAGAAAACAGCAAGGAAAAATATCATGATGCTTGAAACAGATTATAAGCAAGCTGGTATTATGAAAATAACTTTATGAATGGTTTAATTGAAATGTTAAATTTACCACATCCTTGAGAACATTGCAAATGAAGTTCGTAGTCAAAACAACACTGATTTTTTTTTGGGCACAAATCTTTTTCTCTTAAATTTAGTTTGTAACAGTCGGGCATTTTATTTGCAAGTTCTGAAACATTTTTGTGATGCAGTAAAATGTAAACATCCCATTTTGTGGCAGATAAAAAAGAACAAGCTCCACCCAAACAAAGTGTCATCTCTCAAAGCCTTGAGTGTGAAACAATTTTTTATTAAATTGAGCATGTCCCAGCCTATCTATCAGCCATATTCATTCAACTCACTTAATGTGATTTTTTTTAAATCTCCCACATGAAAAAATGTTTCATTTTTTTGTGTGTGAATTAGAACTGGGGGTTGATAGAGGCATTAAAATGCACTACTTTGCAAGTCTTTCCAGATTACAAACAGGTTTAGACTGGTGTATTGCAATAAATAGATTATACTTTTTAAAGTGATTTAATTTGTAACACCTAAAAATAAATATACATTTTTAATTACAAAATTCTGGTTATTTTTTATATCCCCTTGTATACTGCATATTTCTCATGAATAATGGTATTATAAATATCTTTAACATCTAACTTAATAACAGAATATAAAAAAATTAATATCACCTATGATTCTTCAAAAAACAGTAGTCAATATTGTAAAATCATCCCATAAATGAAAAATATTGGATACAAAATTTTTTTAGACTCAATAATGTATTGGAAGTCAGGAGTGATAAGATAGAATTGAAAGTGAAATACATGGATGAGAGAGCTAACAGACAACATTGACATAATTAAAAAATCAAGAGCTGAAATGGAACTGATTTTAAAACATTCCTTAAAAAATGACAATTGATAAAAAGTTAAAGACTTTAAGTGGATTTCAAAAATAATGAAGAACTATGGGGAAATTGTGAAAGATGAAAGGCTAAAATAAGGAACTTTTTCCGGAATAATATATGAAGAGCAGCTGTATAATGCAGACACTGAATTACATTTGGAGAGACTTTTATGCTGCGATGGATTGATAATAATTGAAAGAGACTTCATAAATTAATACAACTTTATCTATAAAGGATTTGAGAATAATTGAAGACATTATGATGAAAGCCTTTGTAAAAATAAAAAAAATTAAATATTTAACAATCCACAGTGAGGTATATGCATTTTCCTTTTAAAAAAGATGAATTTTTATTTTTTTGTAAATATAAAAGATGAAAAATTGCTAACACTTTATAAAGAAAATATTCATACCCTATTAATAGAGATATCTGTTACTAATTTCCTTTTTTTCTGAGCCAACATAACATCTGGTAAATAATGAATATACTCATGGAAAGGGTAGTTTTTTTAAGTATTCAACTTAGGCAGTGATAAAGTTGAATATTAAAAAAATACCCTTTTTGTGAGTATACATTAATCACCAAATATTATTGAAGATATATCCTAAAATTTAAATAGATTTAATAAGATTTATTACTGACATATAGTTGAATATTCAACTGATGTATTAATGTTATTTAGACAAAATGTTTAAAAATATAAAATTTGTGATATAAAAAAATGTATACTGACATCTATAATAGCAGTTGTGCAATAATTTTTGTGATTGTTCTGAAGACATATTGGGACTAAACTAAAAGTTATTACACATCTCAATGTTAATTTTTAACATGAACTGGTTTAAACTCTATTTTTATTCATAAAAAATAATGAATGTTTATGATATGGGAGCACTTAAAAAGTTTAGACAGTGGAAGTAATAGGGCTGTGGTTGTGATCTGTGGATATTGAGCTACAGGTTCTCTATCATTGAGTGAGAGTATATGTGGTGTGGCAAAAATTGAGAAGTTTATGACTGAAAGTTCATTAAGAAGTTTTTAAAACCAGAATTTACGGTGCTGGAGTTATGATTCATAGAGTTTTCTCTCAGAGTTCATATTCTACAATCATAAACCATGAAAGCAAAAATATAATGACATAGTTTATTACATAGTGATTTATAAAAAGTTCGGGAAGCGTCAGTGCAGAAATTGCATTCTTTGGACCTACATCTCCAGAATACGCTACTTTATTACTGCATTAGAACATAGACATTCTATCCATAAATTGGAAGGAATAGTTAAATCTCAAAATATAAATTCTTCGTTAACGTTAATTCATAAATCTCTAATTTTTAATTAGTCTTTGATGAATAATATAATTTTAAGATTAACTAGATAATTATCAGAAAAAAATATTATTATTTTTAACTATAACTTTATTTTGGATTATATTTTTTTTACAGATACTCAGATATAAACATCAGCATAAGTTATATTCTAAAGCTTAATAAAATTAAGGGAAAGCTGTTTTATTTATTTTTTTTTAAATTTCGGTACGTAGTTTGAAAAAAACATTTTTATCGACTAAACTTTTGAATAATACGTATTTTTATTTTAAATTGAATGAAATACATTTATAAATAATATATATATATTTTAAAGTAATTTATATATGTTATATAAAAGAATTTTATATTGATGTATATACACAACTGTATATACAAATACATATGAAAATTTATTTATATTTTTGCAAGTTTACAATATTTTTATAAATTCTGTCGCTTAGCAACTAAAACTAAATTAATAAAATTGAATGGAAGAAATGAAAAAGAATTTAAACAAAAGCAAGATTTTGATTTGGTTTTGTGTTTGACATTAAAATTGAATAAATAATAATAATCGAATTCATCATTTAACCTTGACAAATAATGAGAGAAAAAGTTAATAAAATAATATATTTTATATATTACTTTTAGTTCATAGAGGAAGACACCTGAAATTAATAGAAAATTACGGCAGCTTTATTATTATTTTATTTAAGATTAAATTGCAATTTTGACATATAGCAAAACATCCTTTAAATATGCCCACTGCAGGACAAAAATCACTTCAATAAGTAGGGCAATAATGGTGAAAGCAATACTCAGTAAATTTACTATTTGTCATGTGGTTATAATGTGATGATTTTCTGCTCTCGTTTTAGCATATTATAAGACTTAAATTGTGATATTTTGTACATGTTTACATATCAATGTAAATTTTTACATGCCTATATAAAGGCAAAGTACAGCATTCACAAACAGCCCAATACAGATTAAAGCCTGTCCAAAAGTTCTTTCTAGGAAAACAGTATCAGAGAAAGCTATAAATTTCCAAGTGATGCCATTTCATCAATTCTCCGTTCTTTTCATTTTTAGCTAACGATGGCTTAGTATCCATTTATTGACCAGTTTTGGATATTTTTTTAAATTTTTATGGACTGGGTATTTGAACAAAAAATCTTAAGACTGATGACATGATTTTTAAGCTTTGTTTGACTCAATTCGAACCCATGTCACATTTATGTCAGATGGATATACAATTTTCCATACATGAAGACACACATACGATGAAAAAACTCATTTTCTTTAAAAAAAAAAAAGTGAATCATTCTCATATTTATTTACAAATAAAAATAAAAATTTCAAAAGAAGTTTGTTATATCCGCACTTACGACTGTGCCAATGTTATATCCACAAGTCTGACTGTGCAGCTATTCAATAACGTTCGCTAATGTTCTCCAATGAATGGTCTATTCTGCAACGAATGCCTTGCTCTGCAACGAATGCTTCTACTCTGTAACTAATGCTCTGCTCTGCAACGAATGCTTCTACTCTGCAACTAATGCTCTGCTCTGCAACGAATGCTTCTACTCTGCAACTAATGCTCTGCTCTGCAATGAATGCTTCTACTCTGCAACTAATGCTCTGCTCTGCAACAAATGCTTCTACTCTGCAACTAATGCTCTGCTCTGCAACTAATTCTTCTACTCTGCAACTAATGCTCTGCTCTGCAATGAATGCTTCTCAATATCTCCGCTGCAGTCTCCCCATCTCTGTGGGCTTTTTCAGCTACATTCATGGACTACATTTCCACTGGGCGCTGGTCATTAACTGCCAGCACTGACACGAGATATCTCCACTGGTGTTAAACCGACATCTACTCTAATACTGCTTGACTCAAACTGCCTTATTTTTCTGCGTAGTCGTTACACCGTCTTTTATTGCTTGCTGATAACTGTAGCAATTAATCCTTGTCCAATCAGGTAACGTCTTTTATCCAGAGATATTTGCAATCAGGAAATATCTCTTGGAATTATTGTCCGCCATTATGTTAATTAATCTCCTCCGTTATCAGCGCATGATCTAAAAGCAACAGCTTGAATAAATTAGTTTTTTCTGGAGTGCACAAAATGTCTGCCATTTTTACAAACACTACACCTCCCTCCACTCCAGAAAACCCTTGTTTGGATTCCTTGGTGTTGTTTTTCTATTCCTACTTTCTTGTTATTTCACTCAGAAATATACGATTTAACTGCTGCTGAAACTTTTTCACCAGTTATGTTCAATGGTGACTGCGCATGCGTGGTGGAACTCAGCTTCCAATATTAACATTATACTAACTGGGCTTTCTATTTTTCAGATTTTTCCAACTGTAGCTAAACTTGATGTAATTAAAACTTATTTGCTACTCACAGGTTCAAAATGCGACTGTGCCAATGTTATATCCACACTTACGACTGTGCCAATGTCATATCCGCAAGTCTGACTGTGCGGCTATCCAATAATGTTCGCTAATGTTCTCCAATGAATGGTCTATTCTGCAATGAATGCCTTGCTCTACAATGAATGCTTCTACTCTGAAACTAATGCTCTCTGCTCTGCAACAAATACTTCTACTCTGCAACTAATGCTCTGCTCTGCAATGAATGCTTTTACTCTGCAACTAATGCTCTGCTCTGCAATGAATGCTTCTACTCTGCAACTAATGCTCTGCTCTGCAACTAATGCTTCTACTCTGCAACTAATGCTCTGCTCTGCAACGAATGCTTCTCAATATCTCTGCTGCAGTCTCCCCATCTCTGTGGGCTCTTTCAGCTACACCCATGGACTACATTTCCACTGGGTGCTGGTCATTAACCACCAGCACTGACATGAGATATCTCCACTGGTGTTAAACCGACATCTACTCTAATACTGCTTGACTCAAACTGCCTTAATTTTCTGCATAGTTGTTACACTGTCTTTTATTGCTTGCTGATAACTGTAGCAATTAATCCTTGTCCAATCAGGTAACATCTTTTATCCAGAGATATTTGCAATCAGCAAATATCTCTTGGAATTATCGTCCGCCATTACGTTAATTAACCTCCTCCGTTATCAGCGCACGATCTAAAAGCAACAGCTTGAATAAATCTAGTTTTTTCTAGAGTGCACAAAAATGTCTGCCATTTTTACAAACACTACAGAGTTATTTTAATTTTTTTTCAAGAATTTGTACCACTTCCTATAAAAATACTATTGTTATATTTTCTTGTTGCTGTTAACAAAGTTACATATATATATTATAACGTTTTTCATTTTACTAGGTCTCTACATGCTAATATAAACTGCACACGAGTTGATCAAGCTATGATAAAAAAGAAGAAAGTTGTATTTCTATTCTAAAAACATAGCTATATTTCCTGATCAACTCGGCCTATTAATAGTTAAGAATTATGCTATTGACGAAATCAGCTTTTAATTTATTTAATATGGGCACCAGGACCTTTTATTCTAAAGAGTCCACTGAAATTGTCAAATAACGTCTCACGAATAAAAAAAAGAAAAAATACTTTTAACTTAATCGGTATAGCATCATACCGTAATGAGAATTATTTTTTTAAGATTATTATTCCTGGGCTTATTCAAACATATTGGCAAAGGTAAATTACATTTTAAATTTTATTAAACTAATAATAAATTAATAAAAAAAATAATAACTATTATTAATAACGCACAAATGAAAATTGATATTAGAAATATTTTTTATTATAACAGATTAAAAATCGGTTTAAGTTAAAATGAGAATTCCTAATCAAGTAAATTAGAGAGAACACATATTAATTCAAATATGATGCAATCAATAAAATAATTAATTAAAAAGTTCTGGTATAAACAAAAGTCTCTTGTACAGAAAAAATTAAAGTCTCTATCGGGATTATTTTAAGACTTGTTTGCAAAGGCTTAATTTTGTCACAATCAGGAATAAGTAGTCTTACCGGTAAGTTTTAGTGAATTCACGATGGTTGTAGATAACTATGCATAGTTTTTCGGGGTTAACATGAGCTCATGGCCATTGATTATAAATTGATCTTGGTGCTGGTTCCATAGGCTAGTCACATAAGCTTCTCTGGTGTCCATCGCTAAAGCTCCGGTCTACTCTTGTATGAAGAACTTTTTCATCGTAGAGTGGTCTGGATTCTTTAATCCAATACCAACCAAAAGAATATCAGGCAAACCAAGATGTTCCTCCAACCAAATCCCTCCTTTTTATACTAGAGGTCCAGTTTTCGGACTTCTGCACATGCTATTATCATGGCATTTTGTGTTTATAATCTTATACAGTCTTTATCATTTTTCAATTACTAAGTTCTCATTTTTCATCAAGTTTTTCAGCCATCTTTAATTAGCTATACTTTTCTCTTAGCTTATCTTTTTTTTACTTTTGGAATTCTTTTGTTCTCTCCAATTCTACTTTTATTTCTAATTACATTAAAAAAATACGAAAGAATAATTTAACTTTCATTGTACGTTATTTTCTTAAAAAAAAAAAATTATTCAAAAAAAAATCTAAATTTACTTTTATTTTTTAGCTTTTACCAAATGTCAATATATTTGCAACGTATATAAATAAACGTTACAATATAAAACAAATATTTATTCTTATTTAATCCCCATCCCCAGCCCTATACCAATTCCAATTTGAAATATAAATTGTTTTCTCATTTTCTTATTTATTTTCATCTAATTTTATACTGTTTTACTCATTATTATTAAATTAAGAATATATATATATACTCTTTCATTATCTACTACCTATCGATGCAATAGCTTCGATGGGTAGTAGATAATGAAAGGGTCTTCAGATGTGAAGCTTTACTAGTGTGTGATCAAGAATACTTCCTGGCACTTTGTTAAATAAAATTTTGGTTTATCAAAAGATAAGTAATATTTTCTATTCAAACAGTTTATCTTCTAATGATTTTATTTCTCATTTTCTACCCACTTGCTTTCCTTTTTCTATAGTATAATCAGGCAATTAAGTTGAAATAGAATATGGTCTACAAAAGCCTCTTTAACCAATGGTCATCTTTCTGTAATAAATGTAATGATGGATTATATATTTATGTAATTACGTTTTCAGATTTTTAAATATATGCTGAGTAATTTTCACTACAATCATTTTTAATAGATAAGAATTATGATTATGAAAATCATCAGCAATATGAAGGACAGAAATAATAATAATGAGTCATTGTGAAACTGGTCTGTAACAGAGATTTTACCCAACAAATGATTATATTCTTGGATAGCCTTTTTTGGATCACACTGTCCTCTTAGAATATGAGAGATTAAATAAAAGGTAGTTCAATACTACTGTCTTGCAAATCTTATTTTATTGGGTTATTTATTTAAGCAACATAAATAGGGGTAATATGAGTAGTAGTAGTAGTAATTACAAGAGAAAGTCATAATAATAAAGCATACCCAATTGTATAATTTACTATAATAAAGCTACATATTTTAATTATTTTATAAACATACATTCATGAAAATATATTAATTATTTTTTATTAGTCATTCATTAGAATAGAGAGAGATTATCTAATAATGAATAGTATTTCTATAGTGTAGTTTTTACACCATTCTCATGCAAGGTAGAGTCTGGTTTCTATCCACTTTTATCACCTTGTAGAGAGATGTAATCTTAAACACATGACTAAAGATATATGATTCCAAGATGCACATTTCAAGCTGAGCCAGCATTCACCAATTGTCCCAACCCCCAAGATGCACATTTCCTGCTGATCCAGAACTCATCAATTGTCCCAATCCCCAAGATGCACATTTCTTGCTGAACCAGCATTCATCACTTGACCTAGAACATAATATCTTACCCATGTATTTTAGCATTGTTGAGTACATATAGATATCAAATTACTATAGTTTATTTGATAAGTGTCAAATATTCTGTTCTCACAACTTTGACACAAACTACTTAATGGAAATAATAATATTTTTACATATACTGAAGAATGGTAAAAATATGTGCAAGAGATTGTAGTTTGGGCCAACTGATGAGTGCTGTTTTGGCATGAAATGTGCTTGGGGATTATATATTTTTGTCAGATGTATTTGCCATATGTTTATGATCACATCTTTCAAGAAGGTGTTAAAAGTGAAAAGCAACTAGTCTACACTTTGCATAAGAATGCTTAGTGACAATTATGCTATAGAAATATTATTCATTAGGATAATCTCTAGTCTAATGAATGACTATTAAAATTATCAATACACTTCCATTAAGTCATTTGTGTCAAAGTTTTGAGGGCAGCATGATTGACACTTACCAAATAAACTGCAGTAATTTCCTATCTTTCTATACTGAACAATGTTAAAAGATATGTGTAAGAGATTGTGATCTGGCCAACTGATAAATGCTGGTTTAGCACAAAATATGTTTCTTGTGGATCATATGTCTTTTACACATGTCTTTGGCTATATGTTTATGAGCACATTACTCTACAAGTTGTTAAAATTGGTTAGAACAGTCCTACATTGCATGAGAATGGTGTAGTGAAAATTACCCTACAGAAATAGTATTCATTATACATGCATGAAATATAAATGTTCCATGACCTAGCCATAAAACAGTGCTTGCAACTAAGTGTCAGTAAAGATTTAAGATTATTTTATCTGTTGTTTATGAAACTTATTTTCCAAAGAAAGATAGCCTCAATGAACAGGAAAATGGTTTTAGGTTGAATTTAGTATGTATTCTGTGATGACAAAACATTTTTTAGAGTTTTTAAACACTTTTAGCAAAAAATAAGTAAAATTAATTTTTTTTAAATTTTATATGGCTTTCAATACTCTTTAATATTGGTATTAAATTGTATCTAAACTTGTTTTTTTTTTTTATTCCTAATTTTTGTAAATATGTAACACTAAAAAAATACAAAATGAAAATATTAAAAAAATTAAACAAAATTTTATTGACATGAATGTGCTAACAAAAAATATCATTAAAATTGTTAAAATAAATTTTCTTCAGTTTTCACATATTCTATATATTATGTGATCAAAAATAGAAGTATGGGTAAAAAAACATTGAGTTTAAATTATTACATGAATAAATAAAAAAATATTCACACTATGAATATAGAATTTATTTTAATCAACTTTTAAAAGACAAATATATTTTTTCCAACATAATCTACTTACTTTTCCATTCCTTTTGTCAAACTGTCAATAAGTTTTCATACTCACTCAATAAAAAAAATATTTTAGGCTAAACTGTGAACCATGAATGAACTATTGGTTTCACCTTTTTATCAGACATTAATTTTCACCCTCATAGTGCTTCTTTCAGGGACTATCAGATAAAAGTCTGATGGACAAGATCAGGACTGTAGTGTGGATGATCCAACATCTGCTTTGTTTAAATATTAAATTTCAGTGAACATTGCTGATGGTAAAACCTTTTTTCTAACATTGTTCAAATACTGGTTCATAAAAAAATTGTAAACATGTATTTTCCAGATTATGATTAATTTTTGTACTTTTGCTTGGTTGTTGATAGAGGATGTTTTCATTCTATATTTTCAAACTCATAGTCATGAATCCATGTCTTATTACCATTTAATGACCCTTTTTAAGAAAGTTTCATTTTCTTTAAAATGTTGATCCAAATTTGTTTATATATGTCCAAACACTTCTGTTTGTTTGGATATCAATTTCACACATCCTCACAACATAAAATAAATCCCTGCATGCTCACCCTGTTATGTGAAAAGCAGAATTAGAAAAAGTCATTATTCCATGCACTGTAGTCATAATGAAACTGATGTAACAGATTGAAAATTGCACAGCAGGGATCCTGGAGTCAGTGATCTCAGCCAGAAAACAATGATGAGACAATGTATTTAACTATTCAACAGTGTATTCAACAGAGTGTCAGTAATTTTTGAATTACATTTGTAAAATGTAATTCTTTCTTAATAACAAGCTCAAATATTATAGAAAATGTAACTAATTTCTAAATGTGAGCACATCACAATTTTATCTTTGATTGTATAATAAGAATATTGTGAAAATTGAATGCAAGTTTATGCTTTACCAACATTTAGTGTATTTAAAAAAAAATGTGTTGCATTTATGTGAATAAAAGAATTTCTTTAAAATTATTTATATATGTATGTTGAAATGAATGCTCTCACAGACAAAAATGTTTATAAGACATGTTCTCAGGAGAAACTGTGTTTAATAAAATAATATTAAAGTAAATATGCTGATGTTTCAATAACATTTGCTTTCATCTGGGTGAAAAACACAATAATAATGACATAGTTGTAGCAGAGACAATTGTGTCACATGACTGGCATATCACATGATCATTGAATATTTGATTGTATTATTCATATTCATTTGTGTGAAGAAACTCTTCCAATTAATTTGAAATTTCATTGTATCATTATTTTTTGTTAATACAATTTATTTTTAAAAATATTTCTATAGCTTTCTTATATGTGAATATGATTTTAGTAATTGAGAAATTTATATGATGACCAGTATTCTAACCAGGGAGAGAAAATGCTAAAGATGTTGACAATTTTTTTATTGCATTAATGTGTTAATCTGTTCTAACACTTATAATCAATTGCTTCTTACAATGTATGTGGTTGGCTACATGTCACATGGTGTTTCAGAGAGATTATATCCTTAGGTTTAATCAGTATATTATTAATCTTTTGCTCAGTAGACAATGTTGTTTTTATGTTATGGCGTTTCAGTATTTTTCAATCATAACTATTGTTCCTTTTATGTAAGGATAGCATATTCTAGTAGAAACATTTGTTTCTTTTTCTTTTTGGGATTGTTTGTTTTGTGCATTGTTTTATTTATAATGATGGTATTATAACCATTATCTAATAAGACACCACATGTGTTTGATAGCTTTTCTTAATGAAGATGTATTTGGAAGCAAAAATGCCTTTACAAAAGTTAATTTATCTACAGAGAAGGTGTGGGCTGGATGATGATAATAAAGTGATGTCTTTAGTATGTATCATTAGGTGTAGATTTCCTATATATAGAAGACATTTGGAGACAAAAACATAAAAGAGGTAGTTTCCAGTCTTCTTCACTTCTGTAGTGAACTTAATTATATATTATATAATTTAGAAAATTAAAAAAAAATAAACATAATATTGGATTAGCTGTGACATCTAATTTTATAATGGCCATTTTTAAATTTTCTAAAGTTTCAATCCAATGCTAATAATTTTGAAAATTGTTTTGTGCATTCTGCATGTTTCTATTTCATCACTACTTTATGTTCTTGCACTAGATTCAGGATATTTTGAGAAAGAAAATATTTTTCAATATATTGTTATAATATTATTACTTTAACATCATTAAGATAATTTTTTGTGGAAATATTAGTGCATATGTTAATAGAAAAAATAGATTAAAGGCATTTGGGAATGGCTTATTGTTGATGAATATCTGTACAAGTCATAGATTAATTACTTCAAATATTTTTGAGTCATTGTAATTCATTTTTAAAAGTATAGCATGTTATGAATTCTGTTATAATTAAGAGTCATAATGTAAATGAAGGCAATATCTTATAGTGCATATAAGCACATACAGTTAGCTAAACTGTATATTAGCTTGATCCAAGGTTAAAATGGTTGCAATGAAGTAGATTTTACCTCAAACATATTAATAAGAAATTTAGAAGTCTTTGATTAAGAAATGCATGTCATTGTGGTGGCATGTCAAGTTTTGGTTCAAGACTAAAATTACTAATTTGGATTTCTAAGCCTAACATGTTACAGAGTTTTGGAAATGTAAGTGTAGAAATCTGTCCATCATTATGGGAATTATTATAAATTTAAATGATATCATTTCTTTAGCCTTTTTTAATGAACACACACATATATTTTATTAATTATAATAATTATTAAACAATTCAAAACAAAACAACACTCTCCATATAGTAGTGCCATATAATAATTCCATAAAGAAACACTAGCTATTAAATCTTCAACAAAAACTTCAACAAAAGAGCTATTGTAGGTTAATGAAAAAATTTATTTAGCCTCAAGGATTCTCAGTAAGTAGTAATTGATAATTTCTTTGCAACATCAAAAGTTAAAAGTTATTTCTGTTTACATGGATATAATATTCTCATTTCTATTTTTTATTATAATACCAATCCATGGAAATATTTACTTTAAAATAAATATAAAATAATCATTTAATGCGCACACTATAAAAATCCTTTATAAATCTGACTTTAATTATTATAATTGCTCTGTATTGCAATTATTATTCATCAAAAACTAGTAACAATTTGAATAAAAGTTAAAATTTTATTTTAGTTTTAAATCTTTATTCTATAATAAAATTCAATAAATTCTACTTTGTTTGGTAAAAATCTAACTTTACAAATGAAAAATATTTTTAACCATCATATACACTTCCAAATACATAAAAAAATAATTATATAATAATAACAATGAATTTTTTCCATTTTTTTTTAATGGTCAGTTATGCTAAAATCAAAAAGAAAATAAATTAACAAAATCTTTGTTGTTTGAACTTTGATCTTAGAATCTGAATGACTAATTATAAAATATTAATAATTCTATCAAATACTGTACTAAATTAAAAATTGTTTTTATAATTATTAAAATATCACTAAAGATTGGTAAAGTTGAGTTTTGTCAGCTTGTAAATGTACATTTGCAGTCCATCATTTGTTTAACATGCATTTTAAAAACAAAAGTTATTTTTTTAAAAATGTAAACATGAATGATTTACTTTTTATTGATTATTATAGAAATATTTTTTTAAATTAATTAAAAATATTTATATAAAATCAAGAAAACTGCTGTTTCTTTGCAGTTTGATCTGAACAATGAGATGAATATCTCCAAGTCTGTTTACACTCTTTAAGATCAAAGAATGTACAATTACAAAATGAATAACTTGGGTGGGGGTGGGGGTAAAGGGTTTATCTTTGAAGTTTACTCTGTGAGCTATTAACATCTACTTCAGATTTTTTCATTAATTTACATTTTTACTGACAAATTGAACTTAAAGGGAAAATAATGTTACAAATAACTGAAGGACAATCTTTTATAAAACTGTGTTCAGCACTATCACACCATTCTATCAAAACTATGGCTGACTTAATGATTATTAATAACTGCATATAATACACTCTCTTATATGAATAGTAAATTACTTGGATAACAGAGTTATTTGCATGCTCCTTAAAAACATTTTTAGTCATTTTCTAAAAATGATTTTATAAGCCAGAAAGTCATTTTTATCAATTCATTTTTTAATCCAAGTTTTTACAAATGTGTGTAACATTGGAAAGTTTGTTGTGAAAGAAGAATGGAACAATAAAATTGTTGGATTATACTCCTGCAGCAATGCTATAATTAATTTGGGAAATCATTTTATTTCCAGATGTAGCTGAAATATCTTTAACTATTGATAAAGCAGTTTTTTGGGGTGTTTGAAAATTCAAAATGGCCACCGAGCGCATACTATATCGGCACAGAAATTTTCTCTATATAAATATGATCACCAAAAAACAATGTCACTTATGAAAAATCTAGCGATCCATAATTGTAAAAATGAAACGTGTTTGCATATTATATTTTCATATATTTTTTTCTAGTATATAATATTGTCATATTCACCAGTAAATATTTACCCTCAACTTTTTAACAGACGTATGAACAAATATATACATATATATCTTTATATTTTGACAGAGAACAGTCTTTTTTAAATAGCTTCATATAACTTAATAATAGAAAGAATCAATATTTTTTTGTTGCTCTTTAATTTTAAATTTTGCAAATTTAAGAGGATACATACAAACTTTGATTATTTTACCACGCTAATTTCAACGAAATTATGTGTGGTAAACAGTGTGATAAATTTGCTAGTCTTTAAAATGTTAAAATAATTCGCTGTATAATTGATAATAATTATTTCAAGGATTTCGGAGAATATGAAAAATTTTATTTACATTAGGCATATAAGTAATTTTATGTTACTGCTGTTTTTCAATATTTAAATAAAACAAACAAAAAAATGTAATTTTTATCGAAATAAATAATAGACATAACACAAACAATAAAATGAACCACTTCAATAATTACTATAATATTACCATTTTATTTAATAATCTATTTAGAATCCAAGCTTCAATAGCGATTCAATTAAAACGTACATTTATTTTTATTTTAATGGTTCTTTCTTATAATTCAGCAAATTATTTTCTTTTCATTTGTCCAATTAAATAAAAAAGAGTTAAATATTTTTCATCATACAAGCATAAATTAACTTTCTCACTTTGTTTGAATTATTCCATTCTGCTTTGTTATATTTTATTTCATATTAGTTAATATTTGCGAGTTATTTTTTAAGGAAAAAAAATGCATTTTTCTTTTTATATTTTCTATAATTTTATTACTTAATTGAATTTGTATTTTTTGAAAGCAAATTTCTTTCCTGATTACGTATTCATTTATTTTGATACTTAAAAAAAAAAGCTGGCAAAAACGTAATAGCAAACACTATTTCAGCGTATATGACAGATTGTGCAATAAATCATTTAATATCAAAATATGGTCATATAACATAATTTGATTTTAATTAGTATGAAAAATTAGTTTTATTCGTTTTTTTTTCCTTTAGAAAATTAAGTTACTGGAAGTAAAATAAATTGAAAAGTAATAGAAAAGAAGCAGTGAAAAAAGAAACATACTTAAAATGTAAAAAGAAAAATAATTAGAAGGGTTAAACATCTTTCTTTTAAAGGATTTTTATTTATGCAATAACATTAAATTAATATATTGAGAATAACACTTGTTACTGAATTATAGTGATATTATTCCGTCTAAAAAAGGTATGTATGTTAATAACCTCATAACAAAGTGTTATGCGCCATCTTGATTTTCATATATGTGTTGGGTAGAGCGTAAAATCTTGCTTCCAGGTAACTCAATGTAGCTTGCTGTACAATATTAGTTCTCAAATCAATATTAGTTATTTTTATTAATTAAAATATAAAATTAAGATGAAATACAGCTTGAACTTTCACCACTCAACAAATGGCAAGCTTCTTGAGTAATGGTTTCATCTTTAGTGAATCTTTGAGGGACTGTTGTTAAGAAGCATACAAATTACATAGATAAATGTTATTTGACCATATGTGATTAATTCATATAACTTGTATTTGTAATCGGTTGCATCATTTAGATTTAGATTGCACTCATATGAATTCATGTAAATCTAAAAGATATGATTGGTTATGCATATGTTTAATGAAAGTCATAAGAAACAATGCCATAATAATGATTAATTAATAGATAATTGAAGATTTAATGTATAAACTCATATATAAATATTAATTAAATAGCATTTTAGTAAGCAAGTTATTAATATTTGTTTATGCCTCTGTAGAAATTAATATAAACTTATGATTCTTTATGCACAACATTTGATGAAAAATCAATTAAAGTTCTTGCAGAACATATTTCTATCTATCAAATGTGATATCATCAGTTGCTTAGCAACCTGTTGAGATTATGTCAGAGTTATCTTTATAGTTAAATATCTTCTTTATGAAGTATTATAAGTTTATCTTTCGTATTGCAATACCAAATCCATATAATATTAATATCATCTATGTTGTTTTTTACTGTTTACGATGCTTTTTTTTTAATTGCTAATTTTGATTGTCTGTGCAATTTTCTTCTGAACAATAACAAACACAATATAAATACAAAAATACAAATATACATGAATATATAATTTTACATTATATATGTATTCTATCTTATAATCATTATTTATATATCCACATATATCTTTATATACCTCTCTATATAATTATTACTTATAAAGATACATATGAGTATATAAATAATGATTATAATATATAATATATGTATATAAAATGTATTAATATATTTATATTATGTTTTTTATAGTTCTGAAGAAGATTGGTTGTTGTAAAAGTAATAAAGAACATAGATAATATTAATATTATATAGTTAAATATGTATAAACAATCTTTGGTGAGCAATAATCAAGAAATTACATTTAATGTTGGAAACTCATATTTAATTAAATTTCATCTGTTTACCATATAATTCTTTATTTATATGGACATTGAAGTGAATAAGAAGAGAAATCTCCCATACATATTGGAAGTAAATTATATACAAAATGGATGACATTTATTTATATCTGGAATGTATCAGATTTCACTCATAGGTAGAAACTTGCTACATGTCCTTTACCTATATACAACTGGATTTTCTAATGCAAATAGTTATTTGGTGTTGGAGTAACCCAGTGAGGTGCTAAACAGTAATAATAATATCATTTGATTAACCATTTAATATATCAAAAATTATAAATAATACATTGAAGCTAATAAAAATGTCGCAGTTCTCTTACTAGCCAAGATGAATATTATATTATTTTCATTATTTTTTTTATGAAAAGCATGTTGACTTTTACCAGAATAATTCAGATTATGTAAAAATTGTTGCATATCCATTTACTAACTAATGATTGGAAAACTGGTTAGACTGAGAATGGATTGTCTACCAACAAGAGCCATTTTCAATTATCTAAAACAAAAACAAGTTCCAATTGGATTTAAAATTTATATTGGAAAAGGCAGATGGTTACATTTACTACCACATCATGAAATTTCCCTAATTTTTCCAACAGCTATAATTCATTATGATTCTATTTGTATGATTTAAATAAAGTATCACACAATTCTATTGCATTATGTGCCATTTTTGAAATAGTTATATAAGTTGTATTTACATCCTAATCAATTATTTGAACAATACCATTTGTTGATTTAATCAATGATTTTATATACACTATGAATATAACTAAAAATAGTATTGTTTTTATATTGAATAATAGTCCTTCAATTTCTTGTAAAAGCACATATTTATTCCCTGAAAATATGTATAATAATTTGGAAAAAAATATTTTCAACTATTTGTTTATAATTTTTATCAAAGGAAATATATTTTACTTTTGATAAACTATTTTGAATGTTTTTTTTTTACTTTTATTTATTTATGGCAATGTTTTCTCTTTATTGTTTTGCATCACATGATATGAATAATCTTCTAACAAACATTGTTTTGTGAACATTTTCCACCATTCTTCTTTGTAATATTTCATACATTATCACTAAAATATTTGTTTGAAAATTTGTGATGATGGTATTGTAGGTGTAATTATATGTTGGACTACTTCCATTTTCTAGTATTCATTTGTGAAATATTTTAAGAAAAATTCTATCTTTTCGAAGACATTCAACGGTTAGTAATGTTTTAATTAGCAAGACAGGTTTTTCTGATCTCATCAGTGGCAACAGTAACAATGGAATTGATCTGGAACTTTTAGGCTCAAGAGTACTGAATTTAAGGGTGTTTAAATATTCAGGTTTCATTTACATGCTAGTATGATTTCTGGTCAAGCTGATAACCCCTGAAGAAAAGAGAAGATTAATACACTTCAAAACATTGTATTATATACTAGCTTTTGATAGAATAGTCTTCTCATGTAGAGTATTATCCTAAATTAACTATTCATAAACTTAATGGCCTCACATTTAATTCCAAAGCCAACAACTGTTAAAGAAGAGAAATAACTAATAGTACTCAAAAGCTATAACTAACAGTTGAATGAACTTGAAATGTTTAAATAAAGTTCAAATATTTTTAAATGCTTTTACTGATTTTAGAAAATCAGTTTGTTTGTTAATTTTTGATCTTTTTAAAGTTAAAATAAAATTTTAAAATTGAGTTTTAATATATTTAAATACAATAAAATAGCTTGAAAATTGATATACAACTAAGTTATATCACTCTAATCCATGTAAAACACTTATTTTTTTCAATATGTCAAATACTATAATAAATATAAAACAGAGAATGAGGAAAATATGAAAAATATTCAATTACTTCATGTATCTCAGTTAACAATTATTTTTAGACCTTCTATTGGGTTTAAATAATAATTACAAAAGAGCTGTATATATTTTTTCTTTTAATTTAATAACATTTTAAAAACTAAGTGATGATCACGTATCATTATAAGTGGGGAAAATAGGACAAGTAACTCACAAAGTCTCTTAATTCACTTAGATTAATTTCATATTTGGTAAGTCTACTAAGGTTATTCCAATAGAGCTTCTACCTCATGGGAAACCCATCCCATTGAATACACTTTATACTGGCACAGTTTAGTGCCCTGCTCCATGGCTCAAATTAATGACCACCACTACATGAGATAAGTAAAATACACTATCCAGCCATATAGAAAACATTACTTAATAGATTAATAATATACAGATAGCAATAGTGAATAAATTATAATTAGGATTTAAATACAAAAAAAAATCAATATTGATAGCCAGTATGAGTAAGAAAATGTCAGTACTAGTAATCAATGATTTGGAATAAAAATTTGGTTATATGATTAGGTTTTATATAACGATATTATTTTCTTTTTCAATACAGTTTTTTTCCTGGAAGGAAAGAATAATGGACATAACAATGATTGAATTGATATATTATAAAGCTTAGAAAATGTATTTGAATATAAATATTTAATCTCTATCTTTAGATTTTTAAATGAATAACTTTTACTAAAATTCTGATTATTATTTCTGGATAGTTGTATCATGAATGCAAATCAAGTGAAAGTTTTACTGATGGTATAAAACTTAAACATTTAATGTGAATAGTGCAATTTATTGAAACCATAAGACATGGTATTTTTTATTAAAACAAAATCTAATGAGTCATTAATATAACTTCTTTAAAATATATATTAGTGACATTTATCTTATGTAGCATTTCTAGCAAGTTTTCATTACCTTATGGTAGCGACTGAGTAAGATTAAAGAAAGAGTAGGAATAGTTGGATTATTATATTTGACAAATGAGATTGAAAAAATATGTTAGAGAAATGATGTCATGTTTGTGGATGTGTAAGATTTTTTATTGGAAAGAGGAAGTTATATAGTAAAGATGGTTTACACTTAGAAAAACAAGTAAGTGAAGTTTTAGGGAGTCTGATTTATAAAAAATATAGTTTGAGAAACTTATAAAGGGGGTGGGTTTTAAATTGCAGTGTTATCAGAAAGAAGAAGAATGGATGGGATGTAAGAAATAAACAAAGAGTAGCCAATTTACATATAAATGTAGATGTGGAGAAAGAATGGGTCTGTAAAATTAATGGTAAGCAAGTTATTTATAAATGTAATAGAGAAGAAAGAGTCAAAAGAATTTATAAAAGAGTAGTTAGAAAAGAAGAAATTATTAATATTGTGTATTTGAATATGCAAGGTGGTGGGAGACCATAAAAGTGGCTGGAACTAAACAAAGCAATTAAAAATGAAGAGCTTGAGGTATTAGCAGTAGTGGAAACACATCTAAGAGAAGAAGAAACTATTCTGGAAGACTTGGTATGGCAGTGTATAAATAGAAAAGAAAAAGAAAAAAAGGGTGTTGGTATAGGAGTTATGTCAAAAAAATATTTAAATACTGTTAAATGTCAGGAATATTTGTGGTTTGAGATAAATGTCAGGAATATTTGTGGTTTGAGATAAGGTTATGAAGACAAGAATGGATGGTGGCTATAATGTATTTAGCCCCTTGAGATAATCAAACTATAATGGAGTGGAACAGTAGGATATATGAATGCTTAGCTAAAGATATACAGAGTTTCAAAGAAACAGGGAAGAGAATAATGATTATAGAGGATATGAATGGGCATATTGAAGAAATTGATGATGTGGGTAATAATAATGAACAGCTTTTGAAAAGTTTTTGTCAGAGAATGAATTTGAGCATTGGAAATTTATCGCATATTTATGAGAGACAATACACGTGGGCTAGAAATAATATATTCCACACAATAAATTATGTATTAGTAGAGAGAGAGGGAATGAATAAAATATGGAAAATTAAGGTGTTTGATATTGAAGAGAAAGTATGTAATAGTGATCATAACTTCTTTATGATAGAAATGATTAGTAATGTGGTGAAAAATAGGAATAAAAGTAGAAAGGATAGTGAAAGATGTGCATGGAGCATGAATGATAAAAATAAGTTAGAAGAGTATAAAATAAAAGTTGAAGGAACCATGGAAGAGTTTATTGGGGATGAATATAACAACTGGTATCATAAAATAGAAAAGTGGCAAATAGTGTTTTAGGTGAAAATATTCAGAAGAATAAAAATAATAGAAAAGTGAGAGTTAGTAAAAATGTAAAAGAGAGGGTAAAAGCATGCAGAGAGTATAAGTGTGCTTTTAAGAACAAAGAAAGTGAAGAAGAGGTTAATGCTAAATGGGAAAAGTACTTAGAAAAAAAAGTTTGCTAAAATAGATAATTATATAGAGAGAATGAATTTGAATAGTAAACTGTTGGAAGATATTAATAAAAGTGGACGAGATGGGAGTAAAAAATGTTGGAAATACATTAAAAGAAGGAATGTAGGGGAGAGAGAAATAGTATTACCAGATCATGAGGAAATAGAGTGTAGCTCTAGAGAGAAATTAGAGAGAATCTTAAACAAATTATGTAATAAATATAGAAAAAATGCTACATGTGAAGGTCAGAGTGATAGCAAACATGAGAACATGTAGTAATGGGAATATACAAATTTACAGAAAATGAACTGAAAACTGAATGAGGTAGGTAAGAAATTGAAAGTTGGAAAGGCAAAAGGTTTGAATGAATGGGCAGCAGAGATGGCAATGAATTTAGATTATAGTGCAAAACTAAAACTATTATCATGCTTTAATAAGATAGCACAAAAAAGAGATTTTCTGAGTAGTTGGAGTAATAGAAGAGGAAGGCTACTATTTAAAGGGAAAAGTAAGAATCATAGAAAGTTAAACAATTATAGACTGATAGTAGTAATGTCAGTGCTATATAAAGTTTTCTCATATATGGTGGCTGGAAGAATTGCCAAATAGATGGACGAAAATAATATAGTAGGAGAAATGCAAGAAGGTTTCAATCAGATGGGCATATAGGAGATAGTTTATTTGTAGTACACACTTATAGATATGAGTAGGAATACAGGGAGACAGTTACATATGGTTTTATAGATATAGAGAAGGTGTGTGATAGAATAAATAGAAATAGATTATTGGTAAGTTTAGTAAATTTGGGAATGAATGGAGCTTTAATAGATATTATTAAGAAATTATTGAAAATAATTACTACACATATCAATTAGTGTATATAGAATCAGTTAAAGCTAAAAATGGAGTAGGTTTATGGCAAGGATGCCCTATGTCACCTATATTTTTGTTGTATTTGAGAAAAATGGAGAGAGCAATAGAAAGATTATGAAGAGGGATAGAGATACCATTATTAGATGGCATGGGAGTATATACATTATCAGGTCTTTTATTTGCTGATGATGTTTTTTGTGTGCAGAAAGAAGGGAAGATATGGATGTTATGCTGAGGACATGTGCAAAGGTGGATAAAGAGATGGGGATTAAATTTAGTAAAGAAAAATCAAAAGTAATGATGATCAATACTGGGAAGAGAGAAGTCAAAGAATTTTTATAGCGAGATATAAAGTTAAGTATGCTGAATAGATATAACTATTTGGGAATCATCTTAAGTAATCAGAGAAATTGCTTGGATGAATCGGAGAAAAAATTGATAAATGAAGCAAAGAAAAGAAAGTTATTCATAAAGAAATTAATAGTGTTCTCATATAATAAATATAATGTAGCTAGAATTGTATAGAAGGGAGTCACAGTAACAGGGTTAACATATGATAATGATGCATTATGTGTTAGTAAATGGGTATTAGATTACTTTGAAAAAATGCAAAGAGAAGTAGGAAGACATGCATTAGATGCAGAAGTGTAGATGGCAAAGGTGGCAATTCAAGGAGAAATTGGATGGTCAAGTTTTTATATGAGAGATGCAAAAACCAAACTGAAAATTTATGGATAATAAAAAAATAGCCAAAATAGTATTTATTTGGATTATGAATAAAGTACAGGCAATAAGATGGGTGAGAAAGGTAATGTGATATGCAGAAGATTTGGATAAAACTTTATGTCAGTATACTTATACAAAAGGTGGAATGATTGTACTAGGAGAATTGTTGAGTGTTATAGTGTTAAGGAATGGGATAGAAGAATAGATGCATTAATAAAGAATGGAGAGTTTGAAAGATAGAGAACTATTATGAAGAGTAAAAAGAGTTTAAATATTTATAGAAGTAAACAATATTGGGTGCGAGTTAATTTATGATAATAGCAAGGAAAGTAGTTTACTGGTTGAGCTCAAATGGGATATTTAGCAACAAGGGAATATACACAAAAATGGAAAAATATGGGTGATGAATCTGCAAAAGAAGGCATAAAAATATTAGGCATCTATTAATTGAATGTAAATACCTGAAAACAGAAAGGGTACAAATAATGAAGCCATGGAAGAATAAATATAAACAAAGTGATTATCCAGAAAGTGGCTTATTGGTTTTTATTCTGGGTTTGGGAAAAGACAGGGGGGATTTAGATATAAAGGCCATGGAGTTGACAAAGATTATGTTGTGGAAATGGGATGGGGCAGGATAGAGGAGAATATGGGAAAAATTATGGTGGGGAATGGAAAGGGAAGTCAAAGTAGCTAACAGGTTTCTCTGGCCCTAGTTGCTGAGAGATTCCTGCCTCCATATAAGGAGAAGCCCATTGCATCACATCATTTTTTTGTAAATAATTATTGGTTAAAACTAATCTCTTAGCATTATATTGGTAAAGTAATTACTGTACCGAGAAATTTAATGAACTAAATTCTTATTTGGGGATCATGAACAATTAACACAAATTGTTTGTGATATTTTTTGAAACCACATCTGGTATCCAAGTAGTAAATTAATTACTTTTTTTTTTTATTCTTGATTGAAATGGAGAAACAAGTTTGTATTAACAAAATTAAAATATATTTTTTGCCTAATTCTTAAAAGATTTATATTCTTTGATATATTTATATAGAGAGATGGAGGAATAATAAGGAAAATATTGAAAGAAACTGTGGAATGTGATAGAAGGTGAGATAGAAATAAAAATATGATAAAAATAACTGACACAGTTAAAAGCATTTGAATAATAAAATTTAGAAAATCAATGACATCATGCTACAAACTCAATTTGAAATGCTTACTAGTCTATTAGACATTTTAAAATCATGCTTGATGACAAGACATTCGGAATCTTGGTAGTTGAAAGAACATATGACAAGAAGTTATTGAAAACTTTATAGATATATAACAAGCTGTCCGTATATAAAGAAATCAGGTGGAAATTTTGTTGAAAAGTTTAGAAAGGAGGTTACAATTGTTTAATTTTATATGCAAAATAAATGAATGATGAAAAACTCCAAAATTAGTATTACACAAGGCACAGTAAAAAGCAAGACACTCTAAAGTGAAAGCAGATGGTGATAAAAAGGGTTGTAAAGCTCATTTACATTTTCCAGCATTTTTTGATAAGGATAGGCAGAGCTGAAAAGAGATAGTAAAGAAATCAGTATGCATATATGAGCTCATAATCTGTAATGATGATTATTTAGGCTTATATTTTGAAAGATGGTTAATGATATTAATACAATTATTAATCCTTATTGCTAATAACTAATTTATGCATTATAATTTTATAAAACAAATCTTATAATTTTTTGCAGTCATTTACTTTTGCTACTGATTTATCGTTGATAGTTTCATTAAATCTTTCTTTGTGTTCATTTTTACCCATTTCAAAATATTAATAACTTCACTAAAACTATTTTAAATTTTTATACGAAGAATTTCTTAGCTGCTCGCATGTTATTACCTTTTCTCATTTTTTTTTTATCTTAATGTTTTGATTTAAATTATCATTATCATTATTTTTATATTTTTAAATCTGAGATTCATTTCCTTGTTATAAATCATACTTTTTTATGAAAAAAAAAAAAATGAATGTCAGAATTGTCAATAGTGTGCTTGACAAGTTGAAATAATCCAATCACAACTTCACAGCTTTTCTTTAATCTCATGAGCATGTTGTTAAATGAAGACTGAAGAATCCTGGTGAAAATCTTTAGAAGATTAATATTCATAATCTTTGCACTGTTAATGATAATCTTTTATTGAGTTTAATGTTTCTTGTTATCTGCCAATCAAAATAGATTTACAGATTAACTGCAGGATTAATTTATATATATTTTTTTCTTTAACAGTCACACATTTAGATTAAATATCCAAAATATGATAGTAGTGATTCAGTATAGTTGATAGTTGTTATGACAACTAATCTGTGTTTTTGAAATTATTTTTAAAAATGTTTCATATTGTTACATTAGGAATATTTTTTTCTGTGCAATAATATTTGATTATTATTTTTTATATATATAAAATTTACATTTTTTTTCCTCAGCATATATTTATTTAAATGTTTTATTTTATAACATTATTTTTTTTCCACATTTAATATTATTTAAAAGTTAAAAGTAACATTTTTTTTTTTTTACAATTGTGACAATTGATTATATGTGTGGTAATATTGGAGCAAAGTTATATTTTAATTTATCATAATAATTATCTCATATCTATGGCTAATTTGAACTAAGAGAAGTTGCTGGTGAGCAGAAATTTAAGGTTAAATTTCCTCTCTGTGGAAAATTGGCATTAAAGCAAGTATTCACCATCTTTTCTTAAACGGGAATTCATACAGTAATTTCATATGTCAAAGTATACTACATGTAAATGGATCATGTAATATTGTATCCATTCATCCCAAAGCAGACCTTATTCTCCTATAACAGTCAACATATTTATAAGATCCAGTTATGTATGATATTAATCATAATTTTTTTGTTTGATAAAGGTTTGTTATTTTTTTTTGCATGCAAAATCTTTGATGGTGTGAAATTATGAAGTATTAATATTTTCATTTATGCATAATCGATTTTATTTTCTCGGTTAATTGATTTTAAAATTAACAACTTTTAGGATGTCAGATGCTGTTTCCTTAACAGAATTATTCTGCTTTTTATGACTCATTTTGCTACCATTTAATGAAATATAAATATATATTTACCTGTTTAACAATGTTTATTTAAACTTATTTGTAATAATAACTTCAGTCTCAGTGATCAAGTTGCAACCTTTAGTGGCTATATAAATATATTGAACCACAAATAAGGGTGGGATTCCACCTTTACTGTTAAAAGGAGGTTGCCTTGACCACAGATTGAGATTGGTAATTGTATTGATATATCTAAGTGTTGACAGGTTTTTAATGATTATATATATATATATATATTGGGATGAAATAAATTAATAAAAAGATGGAAATGAGGCATGACATCAAGATTGCATATATTCTAACCTGCAAACATTTATAATTTAATAATGATGAGGGTAAGCATCATACAAACTAGATATTTATTGTACAGCCAGATGGATGACATTTAATAATACAGTTGTAAAGGCATTGCCACCTCTAGTCAAGATGCAAGTACAAGTTATGAATGTATTTAAAGCTTTATATTCCAATAAGAGTAACACAATGAATAAACCCAAATGCAATTCCCAACATTGACAGATTTTGCATTAAGTCCAAAATAAATTAGAAAACTAAATAAATTTAAAGATTAAGAACACCATGGTAAATGATAACAATAATAATTTTATTATACAAAATACACATTATGATTATTATAATTAAAATACTAAATAAACATAAAAATACAATTAATTCATAAATATCCACTTCTTATCTACTTTCAATTATAATTTTATAGTTTTAACAAAAATATTTTACATATTTTAAACAACCAAATAGATACATTATTATAAAATAGCATTTCAAAACCTTTTATTAGTTTTTTTATTCTTATATGATAATTGAAATAATTTAACATAATTATTAATTGTAATTTAGATTGTGTTTTTGAGTTGGATATTATATGTATAAAACAGAGCAGATGTATATCTTATTAAGAGTTGATAAAGATTAAAAATACTTATATATCTTCTTCATTTCAAGTTATACATCTTTAAAGTATATCAAAAATCAATAAAAAATGTGTTTTCAATTAAAGGTTTTTATATACTTGTTCAATAATATTAAGCATAAATCATTTAACTAAAATAATCATCCTTATAATCGATTTTCATATGCATGTTATGATTTAATTCATATTTTCTTTATTATTTTTATTATTAAGATCTTTACAAAGAACATATTGGGAAATTTTTTTTTTCCATGTGTCATAGCATCGGCCGGGAAGCAAACACACTTACCCGGGACAACTACTTGTAAGGCAGATATGCTGACCTCTTGACCACCAACATTTGACAGGGATTTTTTTTATATATATTAAAGCAACAACATTACCATTTTTATATTTGCTCTGGATAATGCAATATTGGATAAAAATTATTATTATTTGCCTTTTTGAACCCACAGTAATTCCTTAAAGTTGATATAATAATAATTGAATGGATTGGATGTTTTTAAATACTAGCTCTAAATTGAAAAATTTTTGTCTGTATGCGACGGATGATTAATGGTTGCATGCGCCATCTCTTGGTCAATTTTGGTCGCAATTTCTTCATTTTAGACTTATTTGTTGGAAATTCAATGCTTTCAATTTTAGTTCTAAAAACATCCGCATATAGCGTTATACTTTTTCAAAAAAATCAATAATTTTGACAGCTGACTTGTTACACCCCTCTGTCTTTGTTCTCTGATTGGATACTACCAAATCTTCTAGGCGTGTTTCTAAATGACAGATTGACAAACGAGCAACACTAACAAAGACAATTACGTTATACAATTGTAATTATTTGTTGTAATAATTAATTTATTGCAATTTTTTATGTTCACAAATAATAAAATATAGTTCTCTATCAAAATATAAAGTTTGACTCGAAAATTTTAAATATTAGAAGAAAAATAATTTAGAGAAATATCGTAACAAAAATAATTATTGTACATAACTAATCAGGAAATTCCTAAGGCGTGTTTCTAAATGAAGATTCAGACACGACAACGAAGCTGTGTACGTTCGTAATTGAAGTAAATAATAACATCTATCGTAATTTTTTACATTCATAAATAAGATTTGATGTTACTTTATGGAAATATAAAGTTTGATTTGGAAAATTTTAAATTTTACAAGAGAAATAAGCAAACTGGAAATAAAAAGAGAATTACTCGACCGCTGTTGATCTGAATAACGGCACAATCATTGGTTGAGTTATAATTCTTTTGTTTTACTGCTAACTATTTTTAAATTTTTTTAATATTTTTTGACAGTTATTAACATTATTTTTATTTTTTTGTTAATTTAACAATTTGAATCTAAAATTATTTAATTTTAGAAGTGAATTAAAAAATTTGTGTATTTTAGATTAATATTTTAACAAAAGAATGATTGAAATGAAAGAAATACATTGTTAGAAAGTAGAGGGAAAAAGAATAGTTAAGTAGAGGGAATAAAAATTAGGAAAGGGTTAATAAATACTAGCTCTAAATATCAAACTTTGTTTTTGAATAATATATTTTATCTTTTTGCTTTCTTATTGATCAAAAATATTCTAAATCATGATATATTCATTAATTTTAAAGTGAGAAATTTATATTATATAATATTTAATCCACATTAGATTTTTAATTGTGGAGAGAGAGTTGCTTTGCGTAATTCTTATTTCATTATGCTGCTTCATTAATTTTAAAGAGAGATTATCCAATCTCCTAGGAAATATTATAGAAGATGAGAGAATAAACCCCTTTCTCTAACTTATTTGTTTAGCAATCCATGTTCTCTTTGATCACTTAAAACATATGATTATTATTACAATTTACTTTTAAAAATGGAAAACTTGAAAGTATGTGTTATTTAATTCAATGTATTCTTCTTCCTCTATATTTATCCAAAACCATGTTTTTTTAACAATCAGGCAATAATTTCAATAAATTTTATTAGTTTTCCCATCTTATGTCTAGTGTTTTTACAAATCAACTAATTTAATAAATAAAAATAATACAAAGTAAAAATATTTTTTATAAATTGCAATACTAAATAAATAAATAATAATCTAGAATATTTTATAAAAGATTTTAATGTTAATGTGTATACTTTTAACCTACACATCACATGCTGACCACATTATTTATCTACAGCCAATATGGATTCCCATTCTCTATTCTACTTTAAATGTTTTTTTTTTACAATAATAATATAGTTTTGTTTTTTTTTATATATATTTTTAATACTTTCCAACTTTCATATAAACTTATAGTTTCAATTCTCCTTTGTTTTTTGTTTTTTAAAGAGACACTGTTTTCTTTTATTGTTTCCTTTTAACTAATTATCTATTAATTTATATTTTCTAAAAGAAAATCACATTTTGATTTTTATAATAAGAATAATTTTAATTTAATTTAATATCTATGAAAATGCTTCTTATATTATTCCTAAATAACATTTTAACTAATTTTAAACATAAACAATATACATCTTTAATTATTAATATTATCAACAATTTATTTGAAACAATCTCATGTTTCTGTGAAGTTGGATATATGAATGTTTTATATTCATTATTGTTGAAGATAATGTTATTAAAATCATATATGCCTTGTTCAAATGATTTAATATCTAAATTATCATAATTGTATAGAAAACATGGACTATTCATTCTGTTGTCATTGCTTGAAGAATAAAATAAACCAAACTTTTTCATTTTATTTGATCTAACTTCAAATACTTTCCATCATTCATGTTTTCTAGTATCCAAATATTTTTTTATTTATAGTAAATATATAATATTAAGCACTATCTCTCAGTAAGTATATACAATTGTTTTATTAGGATTTTCTTATCATTTATTGAACCTAATATATATATTTTTAATTTTCTTGCCAATATCATATAACATTACTTCTTTTTTACAGCTTGTACTTATCTGAGGGTAATATTTTAAGAAATAATTCAAAACTAGCTGTTTTATTTGAATATAGATATCTATTATTTTTACTAACATTATTCTTAATGTTTTAAATACAAATATATTTTACATACCTGGAGTTTAGATGTAATATAGGGGATTTGAACACAGACTTTCAAGCTTCCTTCAGCTATCAATTCTATCTCATACAATTGATACACATGTTCACACACATGTGAAAAAGATAAATGATCTCCAATATAAGAATTTCATCTTCAACTAGCACTCATCAATTACATATGTGTGTCAGATGATGAACTGGAACAACTGGTGTGAGCTGGTTCAACATGAAATATGAATATTGAAAATTATTTATCTTTTTCACATATGTGTGGTCATGTGCATCAATTGTATGAAATAGAGTTGATGGATGAAGGGAGCTTCAAAATCTGTGTTCAAATCCCTTATATTTTATAAATATACTTTTTATCATTCATGATAATATTTACTTTTTTGTTATCCAAAGAATTATTTTCTGCATTATCACTGCTATTTTTATTAGCTCCTATGTATCCTACTAAAACATCTTTAGTTTCTACTTTTATTTGACTAAAATCAGTTTCTAACTTAAACTTGTTATTTATTTAACTCAACTTTTATTTTCTTGTCCATTTCTATTGTTTTTTAATCAACTTTCTTTAATTTCTTTCTGAATTAGACTTCTAAATTCTGAATTCTATTTTGAAACTCTGATGAAGTCTTTCTTCTAAACCCACAATTTGTTTATCCATTTTATCTCTAATATTAATAAAATTCACTTACACATTTTTTGCTATTTATATTACACAATATCCATATTAGATTTTGATTTTCAAAAGGGAATTTCTTTGTATAATCCCTATTTGACTAAGCCACTCCATTAATTTTGAAAAGAGACTGATTTGTGGTATAATTTCATGGTTTCATTATAATTCCTTCATCCAATCTCTTGATAAATGTTATAGAAGATGATGGGATAAACCTTTTGCTCTATCTTAATCGTTTAGCAATCCATGTATTTTTCTTGATCACTTAAAATGTACGATTATTATTACAATTCAGTTTTAAAAACAGAAGATTTGAAAATATGTGTTATTCAGTTCAATGTATTCTTCTTCCTCTATTTTTATTCTAAACCATTCTTTTTTAACCATCAGACAATAATTTCTATAAACTTTATTAGTTTTCCTGCCTTACATATAGCAAAAATATTTTTATAAATTGCAATAAAAATGAATAATAATCTAGAATAACAAACATATTTTTTTTATTGTAGATAGTAAAAAATGATATTAATTTTATAAAAGATTTTAATATTGATGTATATACTTCTTAATATATCATTATTTATATATTCGAAAAATAAATATGTACAAAATATCTAGAGAAAAGCTTTATTTAATCATAATAGTATGGATTGTCTAGGAGAACATTTATTGAAGTTTTTGAAATTATTTACTTATTGTAATACATGTCATGTATTGACCATGTTATTTATCCATAGGCAATATGAATTACCATTCTCTATGAACTATATTTTAAATGAACTTTTTTACAGTAACAATAATAATATAGCATATATTTTTTTATTTTAAATGCTTTGCAACTTTCATGTAAATTTTATAGTTTCAATATATATATATATATATATTTAAGTTCCAACCAGTAACCACCTAAACATTCACAGTAAAATATAGTAATCAATATTTCTCACTGCTGTCAAGGCAACCTTCACACCTTTTAATAGCAAGAATGGAATCCATTTTTACCAATGGTCCATTAAATATACATGGACACTTAAAGCTTGCAACTTGACTACAGAATATGAAATATTGATACATTGAAGTTTAAATAAACCTCTTTAAACATGAAATAAACATGTCACTGTAATGCAGACTAATAAATAGTCAATTAACATTACAAACTGCAATACTTTTAAATTGCCCATGTATTATTTAGAAATAATAAGCGATATATATATATATATATATGATGGATAAATAAAGTATGTTATTTAAGATGAATATTTTTGCAAAAGTTTTTGGAAAGTTGTCAATTGAGTTAGATTTATCATTAATGTTATTTATAATAGAAATGAGAGTGTTATACTCAAGAATTATATATTCTAGAATCAATTCTAAAATGAGGTCCAAAAATATTATAGAGATTATTATAATGATATTGTTATATTGTTAATCTCCATTATCTCTTTAGTGCTCAAATGCTATTTGACCTTCTGAATGAATTTCCATATTTTTTTATCATTTTACATCTGTTTTATTTTTATTTATTAGGAGTTCAAACAGAGAGTCTTTATAACACTATTACAGAGCAATAAAATGATTTCTTATAAAATTCCAAAACTTTCTCTTTTAGAACTGTACATATCCTTTTTAGATATTAGAATTTTATCAGAAGTTTAAGAGTCATTTTGATAGGCTTCATAAATGGTACTTCAAAACTTTCCATCTCTATCATTCAAATATTGTTTAAAACTTTGAATGAGAATATTCAACAATTTATCAATCTTCTGCTCATTTTAATTTACTACAACTCCAAATATCATTATCTTTATAATCTAATTTCTTTTTTGTAGACATATAACACATTTATATTATTGATCTATGAAAATGAAATATTTTTTTTTAGATATCTATCTAACTATTTTCTTTTTGGGTAAGTTAGATTATTTTTATTTTTGGCCTATCTAGTTTATTTTCTAGTTTAATTTGATCTTTTCTCTATCCATCTTTACTTTTCCATTTTTTTCCATTTCCACATCTTAGAAATATTGTGTCTCTTGATCTTATTGATTAAAAGAATTGAATTCTCTACTGTACATGCACATTGGCCAAATATACGATTTATTTTTTTTGTAAAATATAGAACTTCATAATTATTTTACAAAAAGCAAGATAAATGAGGTCAAAAATAACTATTTCTATAAATGTATCCAAATACAATTTATAGAATTTAATAAACTCCAAAGTATAATGCATTATACCACTAAACATCACATGATCACCATTTCTTATGCTTCTTTAAGCTGTTAAAACAGGCAAAATTGTCCATACAGTAGTGCCACTCAGTGTAAGCCAGAACAATCAATGGATGCAAGAAGGTCTGGGAATAAAATTCCTATCTAGGGCCTATTCATCCAATAACCCCAGACTAGGTGGCTTCTGTAGGGTTGCATTAGGTCCTAAGATCTAGGTACACTGCTCTCAGATCCAAAGCTCATCACTGATGAAAGCCACAAGCTATAAAATAGTCTGGGGATATTGGATAATCAGGCACTAGATAGAGATTTAGTACACAAACCTTCTTGCATCCTTTGATTACTCTGGCTTGCACTGAATGGCACTACTGTATAGAGAGTTTTTCCTGTCATAATGCATTACCTAGTGTACATCTCTTCAATTTTTTCTGTAACAGATTGCAATTCCAGATTACTAAAAATGTTGAATAAATTGAATGTAAATGAAAAGTTAAATAATAATGTCATGAATATGATTAGCTGTAATTGTCCTAGTAATAATCCCAACAACTGATTAGAATTAATTGCTCCAGAAATCATGTGGCACTTGAATATCAGAAATGACACGTTAAAACTTGACCCAAAAATCGGTGCATTGTAATAATAATTTTCTAAAATTGGATTGTGCAAATACCTCATAATGGTCAATTGCTAATTTGTGTGTGTAAGCGTATTTGAAAACATATAGGGAAAGTCACGTGAGGGAGGGTGCTATGTATTAACAATCAAAACTGAAAATCCAGGTGAATATATATATCGCTTTATCACGGCATTTATATATTTTATCTTGTTCTAAAATATATTTCTGACTTTTTTTAATAATATAAAAAAAAAGAAACCCAATTCAAGACTTTTCAGATTAACTTTAAAACTGTGAAAGAGAAACAAGCTTTTCTAGAAAATGATCTGGTAATACAATATATTTTAAAGTAAAAGAATTATGAGACCTATCTGAAAGTGATGGATTTTAAAATAGAAACTTCCTTTGCATTCAAAACCTAAATAAATGGCTGTTGTACCTAAGTGAAGCTAAATACCTGGTTAAATCTGAAAAGGTCTTTTATTTTTATAATAAAATGACAAGGAAGCATGACCTGTTCCATTCATAAAAGAAAAAGATAATTTTATATGTTTTGTCAGTAATGTAATGATACTTCAATTTATCATTCACTTTAAATAATGAACTATCAAATGAAAATTTAAGTAACCAGTAAATTTAAAAGCTACTGGAGAAAAGTTAAAACTTCAGATTGAAAAGATGTCTATAATTCATTAAACATGCATTTTTTAATACTCAGAAAAGGAAAAAAAATACTAATGACGACTGTAATTAGTAAATGTATTATGCATAATAAATCATACTTTATTACTATAAAAAAAAACAAATGAATTATCCGATCAACCCGCACATGCACACTCACACATTTTCTGCATATAGCATATAAAGTTTATTTTTGTTGCTTGTTGCAAATATTCTTGACTGTGTTAATAAACATATATACTGTTATGCTTGAATTAGTTATATAAAACATTCCTTAGGAGGAAAGTACAGAACTTAAGTGTTTGTACTATTTGCAAATCATTCGCTATATGGTCAACGAATGAGAAAATTGACTTTTACTCCCGCTGAGAGATTTCCATTTTGCAGAGAAATTTATTTTTAAAAAGTTGAACTTTAGTTATTTACACATCAGTGGTGAGTTTTAGAAAAAAATCGATAATGACAATTACTTGTTATATGAGAGACCAAGAGGGAATGGGATAATGTTGTATAAGTGGTTATTACTGTAATTAAAAAGGTTTCAGGACAGGCATGTAGACCATTGCAAAAATAACTAACAAATTAAATATATATAAAAATTGATCACAGTATAAATGATCAGGTTGAAATTATAATGAGATTTAATTCATTGAACAAAACATATTTCTCGGAAAGATTGATAGTGATAAATAATACAACGGTCAGCAATAATATATATAAATTTTGTCTTACTGCAATGAATGCATTCTTAAAGAGCTTGAGAATGCAAATATTGATGTCATTATAATAACCTACTCTTTATCTAAAAAGTACAACTTAGTATAAATTTGAGAACATAATAAATAATAAGACTTTTTTAAAATTACTCTTGGAAAGATTCGAGTGGGAAATTTCAGTCACAGAACCATTTTAATTTATCAAGTCAGATAAAAATTATCTTGATAATAAATTAATGTTGCTCATTTTCAAGATTCCCTACTTTAGCGATTTGAACCTGCTCTTTCCATTACTTGGGTTGTGAATCCTGGCTGAGTGTATCTTGAAAATTTTGTCAGGTTGTACATTAGCTAAGATTTTTATTTCACAAATTCATCCCATAGACAGGCAGTCAAACTCA
>JAQFVV010006967.1:0-227196 GCA_028023455.1 Epiperipatus broadwayi | reverse complement strand
CTTGTAGGGTTCCAAGTTCCAACCCTACAAGGTCCAGTTCTAAAAGCTTTAGATAGAAAGAGAGTGGGTCAACAATTATATGCTTTATTTGTTTGTGTGTTGATAGAAAGGTAATACACACATTTAAACTATTTAATATTTAGTTTTTCTGTTAAAAAGCAAAGTTATAATGCATACGTATAGGCAATGTATGTGTAAACTATTTAATTGTTTTATATTTCAAATATACAACATTTTAACTTTCTTTAAAACTAACCTATGCTTGATCAATTTTAATGTCTTATTCTATACTTCTATTTTTCTTTCTATAATTTTAATTGGGATTTAAAGTTACAGATTTAATTAAATAATAGGGTTATAATTACTAAGCTAGCAATTATATTATTTAATGTTAGTTTATGAATGATTTGAAAGAATGAAGGATGTGGGTACATTATATACAGAAATTTATATTTACTAAATATTGAAAGAAAAGGAAGGATTAAATCTGTCAAATTATTTTTTTGTACAATTTTTTGTTAAAAGAGGAAATCTGTTTAATCAGATATCAATCTTTGTAGCAATTTTTTTTTGTAAATAATTGTTTTTCACTTTGGGAGCTTATAATGGGTGAGAGCTCTAATTTTGAAATTGTCTTATCTTAAGATCTAAAGAAGGAAGCTCAAAAATTTGAAATGTTACCTAAAAAAAAAAAAAGGAAAGGAAATAAGAATTAAGTCTATTTTTTTTTTTAAAACAAAAGTGTCTGGAAAAAAGATTAAACTTTTCAGTTGAAAAATAATTTAGTTGAAAATAAATTAGAGATCTTTTTAAAATGAATTTGTCCAAAAATAGCAAGTGACGCTATCTCTGATTGGTTAAGTTAGCTAAAAATTGGATATAAAAAGCTGTCTGGAATTTTTTTTTTTTGGTGATTATGATTCATATTATTAAACTATTAAATTGAATGTTGAAAATATAAGAAATGGCTGGCTAGAAAAAATTATATGTATGTCCCATCTTTTCTGGACCATCTGGGGGAAGCTGCACATCACATAGGAAAGAAAAGATGTTGTGTCTAAAATAATATTCTACACCTTTCAACTGACCAGAGAAAAAAGATGTTTTTAATAGAAGGAAGAAAGCATTTACCTGCATTCAAAGAAGATGAATTAATCAACTGATAAATATTAATCATCAAGTCCAATTAATTGTTACAACAACTGATTTTAAACTCAAGAAAATTTATAAATGTGAAAACAACTGCTGTATTTCATCAACATGCTTGACAGGAAGAGAAGAAAAATTAATATAATGATTTCCAAATTGTCCACTAAAGCAAATAACCTCAATAGAGTCACCATCATCAAATAGTTATACACCTCAGGAAAGAGATTGTTCCCACGTAAAACGGAAATGGTAGCTGCAGAAATATAGACATTATACAAGACCAGTTTGAACCCTTGGAAATTTGCCACAAACAAAAGATCGGTAATATGACTTTTTATATCTATTTTCTTTATGATATCAGAGTCTTAATAAACATTTTAGCAATAAAGTGGTATATTTTATTTAAAGAACTTTTAAAGACTATTCAGATCGATTAAAAACAAGAATGTCTTACTAATAATAACTTTGAGCTTCATAAATGATCTTGAATGTATGAAAATTATTTGTTTATTAATTTTACAATATTAATGTGTAAAACAATTTTTTTTTTATGGTATTATGATTTTAGTTTTAACTAATATATTATTATTTTGGTTTTAAATAATATTTTGTTATTGTGGGATAAAACATGCACATACATAATGATATTTTTATATGTGTATAATTGCGAGTGAATGTGAAATAATAGGTGGTGTTAAAATATTAAATTATTTTGTCTTGAGAAAGTATAGATTTCAGTGCTTGGAAGGGAGGGGGAGATAATGATTTAAAACTCTTTTCTAAAACTTGCTCTTTCAATTCTACTAACATTTTTTTTTACATTCTATTTACATGCTAGATTTTTAAAGTATGTGTGCTAATGAGCAGATAATATTTTTTTTTTCTTGAAATACTTTTCTCATGGAGTGAATATCATGGTCAATGTGACGTCCAACTTAATACAAAATACATTTGAAGGGAAAGGGGGAAGAACTTAAAATTAATCTGAGGATTGTTATATAATCAATTATTATTATTATTATTCATGTCAATTTTCATATTTATCTAGAAATTTTTATGTATATGTTATAAATGTAGTAATAAATATTAGTTTGTTTTATTAAACGAGGCATATATATTTCATTAAGTGTAGTCTTTGTTAAGTGTGATTATTCATCATCATCAATGGTTGAATATTAGTTATTTCAGATATAAGTAAATATGCTAAAATTAAGCAATAATTATGAATTTCTTTATAAAATTTAGTTTTATGTTTAGGCTTAGTCCTAGAGCTGTAGTTGAAACCCTTGTCATTATTGTTATTATTATCATCATCATCATCGTCATCAACGTTTTAATTAATGAGCTGTTTAACTGTTTAAAGGCTATAAATAAATATTGATTTTATAATATTTAGTGATTTCTTAGTATTATTATAACCACATCCCATCATCTATTTCATGCAAGGATGAGTGATTTGCCATCCTAAATTAGTTATATATAATCTGAGCTAGTAAACTTATAAAAATATTGAAACACATTTGTTATGTTAAGATCTGAGAAATGATTTATGTCTAGTATACTCCACTTTGGTTTAAAGATGTTTTACTTTTACCTAAATATTAGTGCGTATAGTGATATGGCTCAAAAAGCAAAATCTTCCATTTTTATTAGAAATAAAGTACCAAAAAGGGGATTCAAACCCGGTACATGTGAAAGGTTATTAGATATAACCGTGTCTAGATTCAGATAATCTAGTGGCACCCTGCTAGACCATATTCACTTAGTATTTGTTTAACCATGCACTTAACATCAAACCAAGAAATGAAAGTGGATAAAACCTACTGTCTGTATACCTGAGTTATATTTTATTGAATTACTAGTGTACTCACTTCACGTGATTTCCATATACCTGAGTTATAATACTTGTTATTAATAATTTGCTTATAATTCTTGATATTTGAACTACACTTTATTTCTTTAGGACTCATTTAATTAAGTTACGGAAATAGTTATTTGATCAACCTTTAATTTTGTTACAATGAACTCCTTTGCTTATTTCTTTTGAAACTACTTTAATTATGTTACAATATATATATTGTGCCCTTTTCTATAGGTCAGTAATAGTTCATAACAGTCAATTACTAAAAATTTTAAATTTAGAATATGTTCTTTTAATACATTAATTATAGTTTGTCGATTATATTTTTAAAGTACAATTTAAAGCTAAAGAAAATACGTAGTATGTAAAATCATTTAAAAATAGTTATATAAAGCTTTAAATATTGTTTCATATGGTTGTAAAAGCTGGCCATATTAAAGAACACAGCTATAAATAATTAAAAGTATATTTAATAAGCTCAATTTTAATAGTCTTAAACATATAGATAAATAAATGTTATACAGTATTTAAATTTATAAACTATGTTTAATAATCAAAATTAATATAATATATTTTAAAAATGCACTTTATGATGGTGAAAATTATATTTAATTCTATATTTTCTAAATTGTTCTTCCAAATTTTATAATTATATTATATAATATAATAAGTGTATCAGTTTTATTAGTCTAGGCAGAGAAATAGATTGAAAATCGTCTGTCAAAGTTATTGATCATGTGACTTGTATATTACATACGTTCACACACACGCTTGTTTGAAATAATAACAAAGTTTAAAATATTTTAAAAGTTATATTATAGAATTGGATGGAATTGTCACCTAGCAAATAATAATAAATATTAAGTTAACTATCGTATGTAATGTTTTAAATAATGTAATAAAGACGAATACATTCATAATATAAAAATTAAATGTTTTATTTAAATAAAAATAGATAAATTGAATATTAAGAAATGGAATAAGTTATTAAATGTTATTTTAAAAGTCATGTTAAAAGATTAAAATAATTTAAATAAAGTTATAATTGAATTAAAAGTGGTATTTTAAATAATATTTTAGGTTCATTACGTCACGATTTCTAATTTTGAAATTTAATTCTACTATAAATTAAAAATATGTAAATTTGTTCTCAAGCTAAAGTAAGAATATTGAAACCGGAGAAAGGTAAATTATAACTATCAAAAAGATAGTATTTTTAAAATTTATTTTAGTCAATTTTTTTAGTACTTTCTTATCGTTTTATTTTGCAAAAACTAATTGATAATTTTAAAGAAGTATTTTGCAAAAGGAAAGTTTAGAAAAAAATTATATATCTAGAAACTTCATGGAGATGATTTTCTAATTTTTTAAAAGTTACTTGCCAGTAGTATTTTATCTGAAATTTAACCTAGACTATGCAATAGAGATGGATATACTACAAAATAAAATGGATATAAATTGTAATACTGTAAAAATGTTTGGAATATTTGTTGATCCATCTTTATTAATGCATAACCCAAGAACTGTTTTGGTACATAAAAAACCACAGCTCGGACATTATACGGAGTCTAAAAAAATGTATTGAAACGTATTATTTATAAGTTTATCCAAGATTTATTTTTAAATAATAATAGGACAATTATATCTCATGAATCATTTTATATAATATGATATTCAAAGGAGTAAAATGTTATATCCTTTCTGAAGGTAACATTTTTTTTTATTTTTAAAAGAGATTTATAAAAATACCAAACGAAAGTTTAAATGTATCAAGAAGGAAACATATATATAAAAAAGTGAACACATAGTTGAATAAAAGATGGATCCATGGAAATACAAATAGTACTTAAAAGTTTATCGAATATTTTTAAAGTTAAATTAGATGGATTGATGCATTGGATATGCAGAGAATATTGGTAGAGAAGATTAAGAAGCTTCACGGGATTAATTAATGTTATGATTCAATAATTATCATCCTAAATACTAAAACCAAGGATTATTTTCTATAAATTTTACTAAATGGATTAATAATTATTTTTATTTTAAAACTTTAACACACTTGGAGAAGAACATTTTAAAAAACTCTAGAGAAAATAATAAACATTTTGGACTTATCAGGAACTATCGTCAAGAAAATATGTAATTATAGTTTTGATTCCTTTTATTTTGTTAATCTAGTTTAAATCTAAATTTTTTTTTTTTATAAGATTAGGAAAACATAAAAACATTAATTTATTAATATTAAAATTTTATAATATAACAATCTAATAATTTAACTAAAAATATTTTAATATAAAGTGTATGGGTGTGAATTTTTTTTATATCTGCAATGCTCAAGTGGATAAAGGAAGCCTACTGAACACGATGACTAGATAAAGGTTATTGGTAATAATAATAACTATTGATAATTTATAATGTATATTTTTTTTGTTTTCTTTAGATCATCCATAAATTGGAAGAATGAAGTGTAAAAGTTTTTTACTTATATGTACTGCATTTCATACAACATTTTAAAAAACATTATGAGATAGGATTGATTTGAAAATATGCATACAATGATTATTATTTTTTTTTTATTAGTGATATAATTCAACATAACAAATAATTATGTGATTCTTTTAAAATTTTCATGTTATTGGATATTCAAATATTGTCTAAGTAGATTGTATATGATTAGACATATAGAATAATGAAGTAAGCAGACTTTTCTTGTGGAACAGCTAGATTGTTTAACTATTAATGAATTTTATTTATTGTTTTGTAAATGCAGATAGTTATTTATCGATGTAAAATGTAGAAAATCTTGAGAAATAATGTTGAGATAGTGGCTTGGAAGTACTTAGTGAACAGGAAACCAAGATGATGTTTTAAAAAATAGAATGTTATAAGGAATGAAAATAATATTTAGTCTTTATGTGAATATCAGCATAGTTAACAAAGCCCTATGACTGATACACATTTATTTGGACAGTGTTTATATTTCTTTAAATATTTGATGTTCTAATAAAGCTGAAGAAATAACTTTAACATCATCCCTGTACTAGAGGATATTAGGCAGGTAAATGTCATACCTCTTTGCACTGTGCCATGATTTTGAGATATGTTAAGAGTAATACTCTAGCTTTTTTCCTTAATCCTATACATCTGTTTCGCTATCTTTATTTCATGTAACTGCATCATTCAGTAAGATATTTTGAAAAGAAATGATAAATAATTTAGAACTTAGGTTATGTTATCGTTTTGTATAAGATTGGTTTATTTGCTTAGAAGGAATAGGACGTTATAACTTAAAATTGAAGATCCAAAGTATCCTAAGGAAAGAAAAGAATCATAGAATATATTTTGAATTTTATTTCGGAAATGAAATATAAACTTTTTTTAAAATAAAGTATCTAAACAAAGATATTTTCTTTAAAGTGATAATAATTTTAAATGCTTTAGTATTATTTTTTTAAAGAGAAAAATAAGTATTGCATATTTTTAAAATACAATAGTACAAAGTAAATTATGTAAACAATATGCATAGTATATTTTTTGTTTATTGATTAACAGAAATATATTGATGATTACACTTATATCATACTAAAGTAAGGCTTAAAGAAGAATATATTATGATTAGTAAACATTGTGTGATAAATACTAAAATCTAGTACTGAATTTTGGATAATATTTTGTGTAACATCTTTGACTTTGCAAGATGAAATTTTTTTTAAATATTTTGAGAGGTCCATACTCATTATAAAATTTTGATTTCTATAAAATGTTTTCTAAGTATGAATTTTTTAAAATAAGATAGTTTAATAATATTAAGGATAAAATGCTGTTGCTAATAAAGTAGATAAATATATTTGTAATAAGTTAACCATAATGAGAAACCAAATAGTAACATTTTTTTTAAATTTTGTCCTAAATCTAAATAAAGATATAATTGAAATATAAATTATTTTTTTTATAACCAGGTAGATCAAACTGTAAAGTAAAAAAAGTTAAGGATATCCACTGTAAATAGTGTAAATAAATTGTTTATTTATTTGTTGTTAGTAATAAACTTTGTTAAATTTTGTTATTTCAAAAATTTTGTGTCCGAGTTATTTATTTCTCCACATAGCTGCATGAAATCACGATATATGCATAATAATTGAAACAAATATATAATTTTGCACAAAAAGATAAATAGAGAATTATTTTAAGAATTTTAAATATTTTATTGGTATTCATTATAATTAAATAATCATAATCTTACATTATTTTATTGGTCATGAATCAGTTATCACAATAGTATACTGAATTATATGCTATCAGTTGCCACACATCCTTTGTTAATCAGATTATCATATGCTACCACGTATTTATTATATTATTACATGAAGGTAAAAGATTATATAAAATTATTTTATTATTTTATTATGGTAATAAAAATATAACGAAAAGAAAAGATATCCAGTAGTAATTAAACAATGAAGAATATTATTATTATTATTTATTATTATTAGTTTAAGTGTAGTGGATTATGACATAAAATCCCTTCTCATATTTTACTACCGTATTTTTAAATTAACTTAGAATAAACTTTATGAACCTGAGATTATTTTATTTGAGCTAGATTATTATAAATAGAAGATTAAAATTTAATTATTGGTTTAATCTTAGTGAGTAGAAGTTATTAAAGTCGTAAGAATACTATGAGTTTGTTATTTAAAATAGTAATAAAGAGGGATAGTGTTCTTATGCCATTGAGGTAGTATCCTGTAGGATATTGGCTCAATGTAATCTATCTTGTCACATGTATTTTCGCTTCAAGTCTCATGAAAATATTAAATATTTATTTAATTTATTTTTATAAACTGAACCTTATTCGTATTTTAAATTTGAGCTAGTGAAATATTTTAATTTTAATGCTGAATATTTTAGTTATTAATTATTAACTGAGATAGAACCCGTTTTATTTTATATCATATATTATCTGGAAGTGAGGATGTACGAGAGCAAGGTTAGAATATATATATATTCAATTTGAATTTTATTTAAAATTTAATATATAGAGGCCCCACAAAAAAATCCAATTGGGCCCCGCACTTATTGGATCCAGCCCTGTACATATCTACAGCCAGCGGCCAATTTCCGGTTGCACATAAAAATGAAACACATAAGTATAACGAAAGATTTTAGGGGAGGGAAAAGTATTAAGTTGAAAAAATCTAAATTGTAATCACTACATAGTTGGAAAAAAAGGAAAAAATTAAAATATCATATCTACAAGTTTCAATAAAGAAATAATTATGCACATGAGTTTGGTATTGTCAAGAATTCAAGTGAAGTTTTGAAATCATAAGAAATATTATTTTTGATAATGACTTTATATAAAAAATTTCCTATCCTAGCTCTTCTCCTTGTTAAAAGAGATATATTACAATCATTTTTCAGTTGACAAAAATTAGAAATATTTTTGAAAATCTTTTTGAATGTGGATTTCATAAAATTGATCCAAATTCCAAAACAGGAAGAACCAATTTTGGAAAGAATTTATATTTGATGGACTATTCAAAAGCATTACCATGTCTGTAAATAAATGTAAATGTAAGCTTTACTAATGAAGCAATGGATCCGGAAGTCTGATCCATGCTTCACAGCCTTATATAAACTTAACTATATTGTAGACCTGAATTAAGTTTATAGTCCAGTATCAGCAGGGTTTTGCATTAAAGCTAAAATTAATACGTTTATTTTGCTTACTTAACGATATTTAAATTTGTATTTGCATTAAAATATTTCTTTTAAAATAAATTCCATTAAGATTAAATTGCTATTAAAATTTACTTTTAAAACTTATTAATCAAACATATATAGACATCAAGCGTATATATATATATATATGTGTGTGTGTGTTAATGCAAAATTCTCTTGAAATAAAATGTTATTTTGTTAAAAGAAATAATAATATATTTGTCTTTTTAAATTTTATTAAAATATGGCGTATAATTTTATTTTTAGATAAGCTTGCCAACATTTCTAGAGGAATGTATGTTTTAATTAGTTAGCTCATTCAAGGCAAATTAAAGATGGCCTTTTTTTTAATTAATAGAAATTCAAAAGTTAAATACAGAAATCTAGAATAAGAAATTAAGTTTATTTTTAGAAAAAGTTACCTTGAAACAAAGGAGCGTGGGGGGCTTATCAAGATCTAAAATCATATGCAAAACAATAGAAGGGTAACTGAGAGAAAGGTATAAAAAGGAAAAGAGAACAAAAGACTGGGCTCTCTCTCTGGTTCTTTTGCTGATTCATGCAGATCCTGTGTCTAGATTAGTGAGATTTTACTTTTAAAAAAATCTCTCTGGTCTCCTATGCTTATTCATGCAGATCCTGTGCTGTGATTCTCGGAGATTTTGTTTCTAAATGCAGAAAATATTGTTCCTGAATTAGGCAGATTTTGCCATTCAACTCATGAAGATTTTGCTCCTGAATTTATTCAACTTTTATTCTCGAAATCACTGTTATAAGTTCCAACATGCGACAAGTTAAAAAGTATATTAATTTGATGGACACGACCATGATTGGTGGTTAGGCAAACAGCTTTGCCTGCTGCTGGGGTCCTAAAAACCATCAAAATGCCATAACATGCCCAAAATAGAAACCTGAACTGTGTGCCGTGTCTGTGTGACCTTTCGTTAAAAATGCTGTGTATTTCCATTTCCTTGTCTGGACAAATCCCCACATATCTAATCAAGCTGCCACATTGAGGAAAACTGTATCCAAAGAACAAGGACCGGTAACTGTATAAAAATCTCCTCATGAACTATTTATTACTTTACCTTTTGATAAATACCTTTCTGAATTGTTTCATTTAATTATATATATAATGTAACCGTTTTCTATTATACTAACATTAGATGTATATTTAATTTTTGTGTGTCATCTATTTATATTTAACCTTTTTTTTTTCTTCGCTATTCTTCATTGTTAAAATGTTATAAATGTGTCTTATTTCATTTCGATGTAAGTTAAAAGTTAATTTTCATTTAAAAAGATCTTTCCAATTCAAATTATGTCTGTAAATTAAATACTATTAAATTTCCTTTGTTTGGAGCTTGATCTCCTTGATAATGCCTCTTTTGTCCGCCTTTAGCCCCATACTTATATCTTAGTTAGTTATAGATGTCTTAAATATTTTAAAATTGTTTTAAGCACAAAGAAACTAAAAAATGCTTTGTGAAAGATTTATTTTAATTGTGCTTTATCGAGGGGATTCGAGTTGATAATTTTATTGAAGTTGGGAAGAAATAAACTTAGACCACAAAATCTTATGTAATTACTATCCGCCTTTATTGTCTAGTTTTTATTATTAATCAATCAGAGAATAGCGGAGGTAGTTAAAACATTTCTAATATTTTAAAATGTCATTCATTAAGTATATTATTTAAACTAAAAAAGCTTAAGTCTCCTGACGTTCTTGCAATTTCTGATTAGCTTAACCTTTATTTTACTTATCCAATGATCCAGGCATGCACAAATACATATTTCATGCTATATTTTTAGGCAACATTTAACTTAGTGAGTTCTGTAAATGTTCTCATCCATGTCTCTCCCTGATGCTGAGCTTTGGGCTGAGTGAGAAAATAATTTATGTGTATCTCAGATATGTTGTTATTTCATCATTAGACTCGAGAATTGGAGAATAGGGCAGAGGTCATAGTATTCTTGATTTCGATATCTCGTGTATGGGTGGCCTCGATGTACTTTCGCCTAGTATTCAAACTGGGTTAAACCAACATACATCATCTATCCGGTACACTAATAAACCAAATCTCAAATATGACAATGTAATAGTATTGGAATGTCTGATCTACTATAAATCATGGGGGATTATGTATAATATAATATTTAGCAAAATTAATATACTGGTGAAAAATATATATATGGTAAAGCAACCCAAAGTTTTTAGCAATAGTTAGTGCAGTCTTCCATTAAACAAAGGAAGTCTTAATTTAATATGGAGTGTTTTTATCATTGCTTATCACTTCTTTAAGCAAATGTTTATTTTAGCAATATTATTTAGAACATATGGACAGCCTCTGGTCCTTGGGCCAGATCCGGCCCTTTAAGACTTTTAATCTGGCTCGCCACTAATCTATTTCAGCCATGTTTGATTCCGATTGTCAAATTTTTGAATAGATCCTAGCGAGAGTTACTTTTTATTTTTATTTTTTGTGCAATTAAATAATTATGTTGTTTAATAAATTTATATTTTATATCTTTATTTAAATCTTTTAATGATTAAAATTAAAAAACTAAAATTATTGGTACTTTAAAATAGTGAAAATAAATGTGAAAACGAAGTTCTTAGCGATAACAAAAAAACACATCTTAATTAGCTGTATGGAACGTATTGAAAAGGTTAGAATTGAGCTGATATTTTTCTGCCAGCTCATATTCATACATATATATGCATATATTATTAAAATTGCATATATATTATTTTATAATAAAACTTATATTTTTTATACTAAAAATAAATAGTAAAACTTCTTTTTTTTAAAAGGGAATTTAAAAAGTTTTGAAATCAATTAAATCGAGATTAAAAAAAAGGGGGAGGGGAGGAACAAAACATAAGATCTTGTAGGGTTTTTTTTTTTTATAAAAGTTTGTTTTTTGTTTTATTTTTAATTCTTAGAAATTCTTAAAGATAGAAGGAGAAAGAAAGTACAGTATAGAATTTTTCTGCAATTAGCTCTATTGTTGAAACTTTGATAGTGGAGGTATTTTTGTGTTATCTATTACGTGGAATGTTTCCTCAGGATTATAAGTAACATTGGGAAAAAAACCTATAAATTACAGGATTGTTTTTTGTTTGAGATTAATTGAAATTTTGCTGAAGTTAGTGACTGGTCAAACCATGACAAGCATAGGATGAGATACTTCTCCCACAGGACCATCACTGATCGATCAGGGTAGCTATAAATTGTTACTCGTGAACTTTGATTCCATTTTGCATAATAGAAATAGATATATACTATTAAGTGTCTTAAATGTTTCAACAATAGAGTGTGGGATTATTGCTAGGAATTTTATTATATTATGTTAAATTAGTTAAAATAAATGGAGAGGGGTTTAAACTCATATATACTTTAAATAACTTTTTTATATGCATTTTATTATAATTCATGTGTGAATCAGATTAGATTTTTCCTAATAATGTTAACTGTTCGATCTTGAAAGATCAATAAAAAGAATATTAGTTAAATAATTTGTACTGTATTTTTTTTAAAAAAAGATGTTTGTGTTTAATTTAAGCTTGTATTTGCTCTTTATATATGTAAAAAAAGATTTGAGTCAGTTGGAAATGCTATAGGAAAAGAGAATATGTTTTTTTTTAATTGAAACTGAATATAATGAAATCTATTAAATGTCATATTTGAGTGTCCCTGTTTAATCTGGTTTAGTAAGTTAATTCAGTGTACATTTGGCTAAAATAAATTCACATAAGATTGATTACCTTTTAAAAAATATATTTGGTGATTGCCATATTTGTGTAATCTTTCAAAATTTACGACCAAGTTAAAATGTTGTGGCACAAAATGAAATATTAGAAATTTAGGTATTTTAAACAATAAAAAAATGATATGTTCACAATTAATTATCATCAAAGAAACAAAAAAATTATAAAAGTTAATAAATTATTTACTGTTATTAAAAATTGATTCCCTACTGTTTTTGCAAAAGCAATTTTTGTAAAGCCAGCAATGGTGATTTCTGCTTTCTCATATTCCTACCAGCAATCTTTTTTAAAAGAAAATATTTTCAAAGACAATTCCCTACTAGTGATGTACTTTTTGGTTTAATAATAAATGTTTTACAAAAATATTATGTCATAATCATTAACAATTACTGAAAATCACTTTTTTTTGTCTTATTTAGGTTCTCTCAGAATTAATATTTTGAATAATTAAGCTGACATCATATGACACTGCAAAACACATCTTGTTTTCTCTCATCAAGATCTCTTTCTCATTTTAACTAGCAGTGTGTCAACATGTTACAATGTGTCATTTTGATAGTTGCATTGGGGTTGTGCCTTGTTCAGTGCATGCAGTTATATTGTGTTCTATCTGAAGTGTAAAAATCAGCTTTTTTAATTTTAATATTTACATTGGATTTGTGCCTTGTTAAGTGCTTGCATTTATATTGTTTTCTGTTCAGTATCTGCAGTTAAAAACAGTTTTGTTTGACAGTTCTGAATAAATAGCTTTGAAATTTAGAGCAATGTCAAGGATTAACTAAGAAAAAAAGTAGATACAGAGAATCATCGATTTCAAGACAGCTGAACAAACAAATACTATTTTATTCTGAATAAAGGTTTGCCTATATGCTTGCTGTGCAATGAATCCATATCAGTCAATAAAGAATACAACTTGAAGAGACACTTTACTTCAAAACATGCGGATCACCAAAAAATTGATGGACAACTACGAAAAGATGAAATAGAGAAATTGAAGAACTTGGATACCCAGCAGAAAATGTTCACCAAGTAATAAATGCAGCCTGGAAGCATTGTGATAGCCAGCTTTGTATTAAATGAAAACTTTGCTAAGCATTCTAAATCATTTGGTGAAAAAGAAATTATCAAAGAATGTCTGTTGAATGTTGCAAGTATAATATGTCCTAAAAAAAAAAAGATTTTGAGAATATTAGTTTGTCAAGCTGTACTGTTATCCAGTGGATAGAAATCATGTCTAATGATATCCAAAAAAGTTTAAAAGAGAAGATTGCTAGATTCAAAGCTTTTTCAATTGCTTTGGATGACAACACTGATGCCTCTGATACAGCATAACTAGCAATATTTATTCAGGAAGTTGATGTGGATTTAATACCACAGAAGAATTTTACTTTGGCCCTAAAACAGACAATTACTGATGAAGATATATTTGAAGAAGTCACATCTTCAAGATATTTGGGCTTAAATAGAGTTCACTATCTGGAATATGGACTGATGGAGCTCCTGCAATGGTTGGTGCGTGGAAAGGATTTATTGGAGTAGTTCATAAGCATTTATTTTATATAGCGTATGTAAACAATTGTATTACATTCAAATATCAGCCTTTCATGCTAATTGTGCATAGTAATTTAAAGTGACTGTTCCATAGTCACGCTTTCTTTGCCAGTACTTCAGATTTGCTCATATATAAGCGTTTGAGTCATAGGAATAAGAGGATTCCTTTTATTTCTGCATAAATACTATATCATGTATTGGTGAGAAAGTATTCATTTATTATTAACACTCGCAAAGCGTATGCACAATTAGTGTGAAAGGCTGATATTTGAATGGAATAGTTCATGAAAAAGTAATAGAATTACAGATCCAGCTGAAAAATTTAACAAATTTTCATTGCATTATTCACTAACAAAATCTGTGTGCAAAATCAATTAAATTTAGAAATGTTATGAAAATTGTAGTAGCCAGTATTAACCTTATTAAGTCCCATGTACTTAATCACTGCAATTTAAGGAATATTTGGCAGACTTATTTTCAGATTATGAAAATGTGTCTTATTGTGAAGTGAGGTGGTTGAGTAAAAGTAAAAGGCTAAAATGATTTATGATCGAGACAAGACAGCAGATTTTATGGACATAAAAGGAAAAACAATTAACCAAGTAAAAGGTGATGAGTGGGTGTTTGATTTAGCATTCCTTGTAGATGTCACTGGATACCTAAATAAAAATCTTAAATTGCAAAAACCAGGACAGTTGATTCATGAACTGTATAGACATGTCAGTGCTTTTGTAATAAACTAAAATTGTTGGAAAGCCAGATAAGAGCTAAAAATTGTTACCATTTTCCTACTCTAGCAACTCATAAAATTATCCCTTATAATTGTTATGGAAATGAACTGAAGGCATTAATAGAGCAATTTGATACAAGGTTCATTGACTTCCAAAATAAAGACTCCTTATTCACTATATTTTTTCATCCGATGGATGCTGATATAAATAATGTGCCAGAAAATTTACAGATGGAACTTATTGAGCTTTAAGTAGATTTAGTGCTAAAATTACAGTTTAACAACATTGCTTTGATGGATTTTTATAAGCATTTGGTGGGAAAAAATATAGAAATTTTTCGTGCTTTTTCAAGAAAAATTATTTGTCTTTTTGGCAGCACACATATGTGTGAACAGTTTTTTTTTAGAATGAAATTTAATAAATCAGAAATTCAGACAAGAATAATGGACAAAAACCTTGAAAATTCTATGTGATTGTCCTTAAGCAGTATCCCCATCAACATTGATAGTCTCATTGTTGAAGTACAAGGCTAATCCTCACATTAAATTGTTACGAAATTTATGTAGCCCTTTATCATTCACTATTATATTGTACTATTGAATTATTTGGTCCGGCCCTTGACTGAAAGTCAGAAAGATAATTTGGCCCCTGAATTAGGAAAGGTTGCCCATGCCTGATTTAGAACATAATCACAATTTTAATGAACTTTTACGTTATCAAGATACTATTAAAACTTAAATTAGACATAATATCCTAATTATTATTAATGTTATTAATTTTAAAATTTTATATAGCAATTTCAAAATGTTTTTCGTCTATATAAGAATTATACTACAAGTAAATTATGGATCTATTCAAAAGAACATCATTTTTTTTTTTTTTTAAAGTTTTATTGTCAAACGTGAAATTCAAAGCAAATTTGATGTTATTTATGAATACGTTTACATTTAATAAATGGTGCATTTCCAAAATATCAATCAGTGATATAAACATAATGAATAGAAATGAAAATCAATTCAATTTCTTCCCCCATCTGTGCAATTAAATAGGCTGATGTAATTATATAAATAAGAATTTTAATTTTTTTATATTCTATTTTGAAACTGAAATTGCTATTTTTTATATATAATAGAATAATATAGTTTACAATATTCTTTAAATTAAATGATACTTTAAACAAAAGATTATTTATGCAGTCAGATGTTATCCAGAGTAGAACTTTTGTTCTATTGTTAAATTAATAGTTTTCTTATATTATTCAAGTATTTACACCTAACAGCTGTTCAAAAACAAAGGAAGAATAACGGCATAATCTATTACTCAACGTTGATATAAAGACTCGATAATTTTCGAATATAATACTTAAAAACAGAAATACTAAATGACTTTTATGTTAATTACATATTCACAAACATACTTTCATATATAAAGCAATTCAAATAGAATAATTATATTTCGTATATTTGTTTAAAACAGTTTACTGATAACTCCTAAGTTCGAGAAATATATTTCGCTATTTTAATAAATGTGTCATGCTACAAAAATAATGACTTCATAACTACCACCCCCCCCCCCATTTGTAAAAGATAAACGTTGCAGTAATGATGCGGCAAGAATACCATAGATGTTACGATTAATTGTAATACTTAGTCATTTGTTATAAAAACTTGAAAATTATTTATTTTAAATAAAAACTTTATTAGCTGACTATTTACAAGTATTTTGACATTCTTCGCAGCAGGAAATTTACATACTCTTAGTTTATCAATAGTTAGTTACAGATGGTATAAATTATAGCTGACCAAATTTGCTAATATAATTCTTGCTAGTATAAATCTGAAGCCAATTTGTTAGTACAAAATTTTAAGGCCTTATGTTTTTATTTTTAAATAAGAAATTACATCTGATAAGTAATAGGATCTTAAAAGTTGCAGATAATTAATTACATTATGGATATAGGAAAGAAATTTATGGAAAATTGTAAGCATTAAGTTTTTAATTGCTGGTAGTTTTTATTGACATAATCCTTTAAAGTATATGAAATGTTCAACGACAACGTAATATCTTATTTTACCTTTTTTCTAATGTAGATTGCCCATTAGCAAAGCAAGGTTTAGTTTTATTTTGAAAACTTGGCTGGAATTGGCCAATGTAAAAAATTATAGGCATTTTTACAATGATTTCAGCATTTTTTCAAACATAAGTTTAAGTATGAAATAATTTTAAATATTTATTTGTACTTTAATTTTTTATGTTGATGAGTATGTTCAAGTTCTGATCATAATGATATGTTGTTTTAGCTCAACAGCATGTAATCTTGATTAGATGCATAACTGGTATCATAATTCTGAATTTCTAAAAAATGTTTTTTTCAAACAAGTGAGATTAAACATTCATGACTGATAAAAAAAGCATGAATATTTGAAGAAGGTAGAACCAATTCATGCAGTCAAAATATGAATTAAGAATGATCTGAATTGCATAGTAATTAGTATTCTTTAGTTCTCTTATGTATAAAATACTTTTTTAAAAATTATTATCAGTGCATAGATGTCCTTTTGTTTTTGGCTGCCCACTAATTTGCAACAATATTTTGAATCATTTTTGGGATAGTTTAACTAACGTTTCATATGAACATCTTCATATGTTACAAGTCCTATATTTTCTAATTAATTAAAATGTTTTCAATTTATAGAGAAATACTTTTTAAAAAACAGAAAATTATGTTTCTACTTAATTGTTCACTGTATATTTGCTCCTAAAGTTGTTACAATGGATATAGCATAATACTAATTATTTATGCAATGAAGAAATGGGATGCAATCATTTTCTAAAGTAATATTTGAGTTTAGATGGTTTATTTATGCTAAATGGTGTCTTTTTTTCACTAGTAACAAACCTCTCTTTCAAGAACTAATAATAATAAATGATTTATTGAAAGATTATACTGTATATGTAGTTGTTATTTTTGGTATCAAATCATCACATGATTACCATTTCATATGTTTACACAGGCTGATAATAATATTATTGTGTTTTCAACTTGGGCTCCTGGCTTTATAGTTAACCAAATAGATGAAAGATGACAGCTGGATGGTTGCATTAGATTCTAATATCTATATGCAGTGCTCTCAAATCTAATGCTCCTCACTGATGAAAGCCACAAGCTAAAAACTAGTCTGCAGATATTTGACGAGTAAGCATTAGAAAGGAATTTTATGCACAAATCTTCCTGCATCCACCGATTACAAAGGTTTGTGCTTGGTGCCATTACTGTATGGAGAGTTTGTTATTGCTATTATATATGTTATGATTGTTGGTGAGTTTTTGTATATAGCATGTAAAATTGTGTAATTATACATTCTGTTTGGTATAAGATTGTAGATTGTCTAGTTGTAATTATTATTTTAGGTTTGCAATTTTTATTTGTCTGAGATATATAAGAAGGATAGGTCATACCAAATATTCCCTTTTTTAAAAACATGACTATTGTATAATAGTACAATTTGATTTAAGCAAAATACGGTTTTTGTCACACCCAGTAGTCATTTTTAATACTCTATTTGTTTTATCTTAGTTTGTGTAATGCAGAGCATAAGAGATATTGCTATGACATAGAAATTACTATTTCAGTTACAAAATAATACATGATTCAATATTTTTTTTTATGTTAATGTTCATAATAAGAACCACATACAAATAATTTGTGAGAGTTGTTTTGGAAGTTTTAATACTAGTTGGGATTAGTATTTTGGAATAAAAATTAAATATATGTAGCCATCTTTGTATTAAGAAGGGAGTGTTTTGCTTTGAAAGGAGTATTTGAAAATATCAGAAAGTTTATTTTTAAAAGAAGCAAAAGAAATGTTAAAGGTGCTTCTATGGTAAAATGTTGTTTGATATATGTGTGAGTTTATTATGAATCTTAGGTATTTGTGGACAATACCTTTGCTTTTAAATGCTGAATGTAAAACCAATCAATTAAAATGTTATCAAAAATATTTTTAAAAAATTTGTGATGAAATTAACTTATACATCAAAATAAGGAGTTTGTAAATATTAGATTTTCTATTAATAATTACTGCTGCTTGTATGAACGGTCTCAATTTGGTTTAAATATTAAAATTATGTATTGTTAACTTTGTTGGAAAGTTTAAACTGTTTTTGCTTTGATTAATTAAAAAATATCACCAAAATATTAGAAGAGATGATAAGCTGTTGTTTTATTAAATTTAGCACTAATACCCCTGATATTGAGGTAGATATCAACTTTCTGCTTCTTATATTTTATTGACTGAGTGTCTTATTAGGAATATAAAATGTATCCTTTCTCTCCACTCTTAATTAATATTTTTGACTCATTGGTTGCTTGTTTCTCAAACAAATCTTTAAAATTATTCTTTCCATAGCTATGAGTTTGATTGCATCTGTATTAAAAAAGTACTAATCCTTTTCATATTTTATATTTCGAAAAATCAAAAAAGTAGACTAAATTAATAAGAATTCTGATGATGTTTACAAAAAAGAACTCAACAAAAAGAATCATAATTACAATTGCTTAAACAATTATACATATGGAATTTTATAATTGACTTCATATATGTCATATGGCATTGGACACATGCATTGAATGTTTATAATTTCAAAATTTAAAACTTTTAAATATTATCTTAATGTAACTCACATAATTGCATATTTGCTGATTATATCTTAATAACTGATCTGAGTATGTATGCATATATATAATTAAAATATCACATTTATATATAGAAATAGAGCAAATGAAGCACAATGTATTCCAGACTTATGGAAACCACTTACTTTATCTCTTCTAATATAAACTTGAAAACAATTAATGGTGAAACAGAAGGAAATAAACATTTTGTTAATTCACATAGTCTGAATGCTCAACTATTTCACGCTCAATCTCATTTTTTATCTCTCACTTTGATATTATTATTACTTGAGATCTAATGGTCTTTTTGAAAAGTTAACCTTGACAACTGCAGATGCTAATTTGTTGAAACATTGGAAATTAATCAAAACTAATACATGGTTTCATTCAAAACTATTTTATGTACATCATATAACTGTGAAAACATAAAATATTATATATATATAGAGAGAGATAAATACTTAATTTTAGTATTCTAAAACACTTTTATTGTAATCTAACACAATTATAGCTACAAGCTACAATAATAGTTACTAGACTTAATCTTATTTATATTCAACAATTTCAATACTTGTTCAATTGTATTCTTTTTGCTTTTGATTAATGACATCTTTTGAATTTGAAATGGTTTATTTCTAAATGTTATGTTTTTTTTCTAATATTTTTCATTTTTGTGAACAACAAATGTATTCCTATTTTTTTTTTCATGATTGAAGAAAACTTATGTCAGTAATACATTATTTGTAAAATTCATTATTTCAGTAATCCGTATTATACCTCTGTCTTTTGCTTCATTATAATAAATAGTTGAGTATCCAGAACTATTATAAGCAACATTAATTCTACCTTATTATTCCTGTTTAAGTTTTCTGGCGATCTGAAACTAATATTAAAAAAATTTGAACAAATTCTTAGTAACTTAATGGCATATTTATTCTAGGTTTATTAATTATATTGTGCTTGATATTTCATCTTATTTTGTAATAAAATGTTTCATGAGTAAATATAAAATGTGCTTGTTATATTCTACTTTTAAAAAATCTTTTATATAATTCTTAACAAATCATTTCATTTGTGACATTGTTATATTTGCACAAACAAATACTACAAGCTTATATGTCATTAGATTACCACATTGTAGGCAATCTAAACTACTAAAATTAAGTATTTTTCCTCTACATAGGCACACATATAATTCCCTTATTTAATCTTTATATTAAATAAGGGAATTATTGATTTGTTTAAATACTATATAAACATACATTATATGTATGTATATATGTTTTAAATTTCTTCAAATGTATCATTGTTTATAAATATATATTTAATCTCTGAACATTCTTTTTCAAATATTTTATCCAGAATTATTTGCAATCAGACTTATAATAAGTCATGTTTAATAAACTTGCAATTACAATTTTACTTTTCATTCATCAATGACCATTTATTCAGTCTGATAAAAGGAGAATTCCTTTTTATCTGACCTCCAACCATATATATTGTAAATAAATCAATGTTGATATCTAAAAAGTCTAAAACTTATTATTTGTGGCAATCTTAGTTTACAAATTAATCAAGCCAGCTTAATGTGCCATATATTATTTAAAATTAAATATTACTAATTTCAACAACATGTAAGCAACTTTTTAGCATTGCTTCAATGTGTAACATGTAAGGATATAATCACTCTTGGAATATTCACATTCATGTTTACCAGAATTATTTGTAAACAGACTCATAACAAGTCATTTTTTAATAAATTTGCAAGTACAATTTAACTTTTTATTTATCAATATCCCCCCAAAATCCAGAATTTTGTAATAAAAAGGTGATATTTAGTGTTAGGTGTTACAAATTGAATCTCTTCAAAATACTGTCCATTTCATGAAATACACCAATCTAAATGTATTTCCATTTTTTGAAGCAGTTCTGAGACTCCTGAAAAGTGATTCCTTTCAATACCTAATCATTTTTTCTTTACCTCTTCCAAGTCCATAAAATATTTTACTTTGAGGCATTTTTTCATTTAGGGAAATAAAAACAAGTATCTCAAAGCAAGACCAAGTAAATATGGCAAATGGATAAGTTGGGTCATGCTGTTTTGGGCTAAAATTGTTTCAAACTCAAGGCTTTATGTGCAGTCACATTGTCATGGTGAAACTATCACTCTTCATTTTGCCATAAATTGGGATTTTTCATTTTACACATCATGCAAATATTTCAGTACTTGAAGGCAAAATTCCCAATTGTTATGAAAGAATTCTGAGAGAATAATGCTGTTTGCATTTAAAAAAAAGACTTGCCATGCATTTTTGGGATGTGGTGAATTTTACTTTCATTAAACATCTTATAAACTTGTGTTTTTTTCAGAGCAGCTTCTTTATAAGCTCTTTCAAGCATTACAACCATTTTCCCTGAAGTTGTTCCTATCAAAAATAAACAACAGGATTTTTACATTGTTCTAATTTTTCAGTCACCACAAAAATCAACAAAGAAGTGAGATGCACTTAAGAAAAATATGTGGTACTATGATTTAAATAATGATGATGGTCAGTAGACTGATGCAGAAGGATTACCCCAATAAATATTTAATGGAAATAAATGTACTACAACAGGACTACCCACCAGAAAATGATTCCAGGTTTTTGAGTACTCCATGCCTATATAGAACGAATATTTACCAATCTACATCATCAAATCTAATAGAATCTTTATACCATCTGTTATTAAAGTTTAATATAAACAAATGAAAAAATGAAGATATTTTATCTGCTATCTAAGATCTTAAATAGACAGTCAAATTAATTATGATAATTACAAGTGCAAAATTTTAATCAATCAAGCAGTTATTGCAACTCCACTGGAGTTGACTTAAATTTGATTTTTTAATCTGTATTTGTTAAATATCAACTGGAAAGTTTACATAGTGAAATATGATGTTGTGTTTATAATTTAGTTTAAAAATGTATTTATTTATTCTGATGTGAAATATTAAATTTAATCTGAATCAAGTGAAGGTATAATAAGATTTCAGTTGATTTAAATGTTGCATTTGTTGAAATCATCATTTATATGTGTATGTATTTAAGAGACAAAAAGTGGGCTCATTTTGCCATCTATTCATATAAAGTTTGTCATCAGGTAACATGAAGTTTGTACTGTATTTGTACACATTGTTTGGTAAGTAATTTTTATAATCTCCAGTTTAGCATTTTGCATAATTGGATTTTATATATATATGCATTACATTAATTTTAACAACTCTGGTTAAATAAAAAAATGGTTATTTAACATGTAGTTTTGAGAATATATATTTATAAAGTAATAATCTTCAAATGTGTTTATGATAAAAGTTTATTTTCAAGTCAGATTTTTTTAGGGTCAATTTAATAAACTTGAAAATAACAGTCTTTTATAGTACAGCATCTGAAAAAATGGTGCCAGAAAGTTTCATTTGAAAAGAATTTTTACAATATCCATATTCAAAGATTATTGCTTCATAAATAATGCTTATATATGTATGATTTTAAAGATTGTGTGGATTATGTGATACAACTTAATTTTTATTATTATTCTTACTTAAAATCCATCAAAGAAAAATTCAAATGCTAGGACTTAATTTGTAATCAAACCATCATTGATGAATAAAATTAAAATCTAAATCTCTCATTCTAAACTATCAAAAGAATATATATATATAAGATAGTTTTGTTATTAATATAATCAAGTAATTATCAGGCAAAAATTAAGGATTTCTTTTGATATTAAGAAATTATTTTGTAACTCACTATATATTCTATAAATATTCTGATCATGGAATGCCTGATTTGATAGCTACACAGTATTTATAATAAATAATAAGGCATATGGCTTTATTGTTTTGGAGTTCATAAGAAGTTATAATGCCAGACTTACAAACACCAAAATCGATCCTGGGATCTTTCAATCCCAAGACAGATGCTCTCAATTAAACAAAACTATGCAGAGCCTAGTATGTATGGTCATGTTTGATAAGTTACAATAAAAAGCTTTGAGTAATTTGTAAGTCTAAAGATTTCAATTTCATAAATTATCATTGTATAAATATACATTTTACAAAAAAAGAGAAGATTCAGATTACTGTCTCAATCAAGTACATGAGTGACTCTGCACAAAATAGTTATTCTAAGCAATACATCTACATCCTGAAAATAAGCATATATACCCAAAAAATGTTCATATATTCAATGTTCAATAATAAAAAAAGCAATGGCAAAAATTATACCCTATACTTTGATATTATATCTATAAAATAATTTCGCCTTATCAACCAATGATAATTAACAAATAAATATCTAACCAAGCACGTTAGTAACTATGATAAAAATATATTGCGTAATCTGTTGTGAATAAATATAATAAATTTGGTGTCTTTTGTTTTGTTTGTTACAAATTGTAATCTGTTCACATTATTTGTTATGATGTTGACATCCCATTGTAAATAAAAACACAAACTTTTAACAAAAAGCAAATAGAAAAAAACTACTTTAGTTAATATACTTTTTTTTGTTTATTTAAATGTAATTTATTATGGGATTTATTATTCTTTAAATTATATAATAATGAAACTTCTAATATTTTTTAGCATAAATCTTTTATTATGAGGAAAATGATTATACCACTTTCTTATACTTATGATGACCATTAAATACAAATTAGGTAAGTAAATCATATTTAAATAAAGCAATGTATATTTTCTAATTTATTTTTGTTTAACTTATTATATAATCAAAGGTCTTTGAAATTACATAATAAATATTTTTGGCAAAAACTTTGCCATTTTATTCTATGTGGAGGACAGTGTTTTACTGATATTAACTTCCTATTATAATTATAAAATATTTAATATTTAAACATAATTAGTAACTATTTATAAGAGATTACCATGGTGAATTGTTATGTGATTTTAAAAATTGGGTACTAGTTTATATTGTTTGCTACACAAATTTTCACATGAAGAGTTATGAATATATATGGTATTAAACAATTGTGCACAAATAATAATCCTAGAATAATTTGCTTTGGTTTTCTAATCTTTTATATCATTATTTTTAGCACCACATATTTTAACATCTGACTGAGCAATTATCTAATTGAAAAGAAAATAAGTAATCTTATAACTTATATTTAAAATAAATCCCTTAATTATACTTAAAATTTATGATTAATTAATGGTCATTAACAAAGCCATTACCAGAATTTTTATAATTTGAAAATAAAACATATTTTAAAATTTTTAAAATAAAAAGTAGGATGCATAAAAATTAGTTAAGTCAGATTAGGTGAGAAAATTGTTCAATAATTTTAATTAATATCTAAAATATTAATATAATTTCAGAATTTTTGTGAATGGTGATTTTTTTTAGAAAAAAACATTTGTTTTTCTGGTGATTAAGATGAAAATCATATTTGAATAACAAATAGTTACATCAAACTTTATTAATTAAAAAAATGTGATTAAATAATTTTTGAAAGTAAAAAGAATTTTTATGATACTTATAGAATTTTCATAAATAGCTTCATAAAGTTATCTACATTTTTTTATTGGAGATATGTGCAGGAAAAAGTGCTGTTGCATCCAGAGACTTTGATGATGGCAGATATGGTTTCATTATCAAGATGTTCAAGGAATTTCATTTATTGACTTTTTTGCCAATTATGGAATTTTAGGCATATAATTGAACTTAGTGATTTATGAAAGATATTAGCCACCATGTTTAATTTTCAATTTTAATTGTAAATAATCAAAACTTTTCTACAAAATGCAAAAGGAAGATATATATCAACTAAAATAAAGTTAAACCACTAAACATCACATGATAACCATATTTTATACTAGCACATAATTGTTGTTAACCAAGGCAAAACTCTCCATACAGTAGTGCCACCCTGTGCCAACCAGAGTAATCAATGGATGCCAGAAGGCTTGTGCATAAAATCCCTATCTAATGCATACTCATCCAATATATCCAGACTAGTTTCTGGCTTGTGATCTTCGTCAGTGAGGTGCAGTGCTCTCAGATCCAAAGCTCCTCACTGATGAAGGCCACAAGCTAGAAACTAGTCAGGGATATTGGATGAGTAGGCATTAGATAGAGATTTTATGCACAAGCCTTCTGGCATCCATTGATTACTCTGGTTGTCACAGGGTGGCATTACTGTATGGAGAGTTTTGCTCTGTTTAACAAAATAAAGTTCTATTAAAGTAAACATTTTGTGGGAAAATTTCCAAAGCAATATTCTATATTATTAATCATTTTTTTTGTTCCCAAGTAATATAATCAGAAATTTTTTTACCTTCTATTTGATTAATATTGATTAACTATCTACCATACACAAAACTTTTTAGGTGTTGCTCAGAATTTACATATCAACATCTTCAACTTAAAATAATGTTGACATTATTTTTTGTTGATACAGGTGATCAGCTCTGAACATGTATCATAAATATGTTTAATGTTTTCAATATTTTCTTCAAGTATGGTTATAAGTTATCAAATGACTTTATTGCTGAGAGTTCATAAGAAATTTCCAGAGTGATAGAGCTGAACCTGATCCTGGATCTTGAGCCCCAAATCTGACATTCTACTACTGCACCAAACCATGCAGGATAGTATAATAATCATCATATATTTTTAAATATTACCCATCCATTGCAATCGCTCCAAATTTAATCTGGTTTCTTTGATCTCTAATCCTTCTTTTCTATAACCCAGAAGCAAACTTCCTTATCGTATCCATCTATCCACATGTATTCTGTTTCTAGATATTTTACAATCTCTTGTGATTTAATTTAAAACTTCAATTGTCCAACTACTCATCATCTCTTCTAACAATATGTCCAGCACAGATTCATGCCAGTTTCTTAATTTTGTCAATAATATCAGTGATATCTGTTTATTCCCTTAATTATATAAGCCAATAAATATCACATGATTACCATTTTCTTGTACTTGCTTATAATTGTTATTAAAACAGGCAAAATTCTCTATACAGTATTGCCACTCAGTGCAAGCCAGAGTAATCAATGGATGCCAAAAGGCTTATGCATAAAATCCCCATCTAGTGCTTACTCATCCAATATCCCAAGACTAGCTTCTGGATTGTGGCCTTCATCAGTGAAAGCCTTGGATATAAGAGCACTGCAACTAAATCAATATGACCTGTATGACTATATAAGCGAATGAGCTTGAATTGAAAATATTGTTTTCAATTTAAGACTCATAGTTTTATAGTTATGTAGAGACAAAAGGTGGCTGTTGTAGTGTTGCATTAGATCCTAAGATCTAGGTGCAGTGCTCTCAGATCCAAGGCTCCTCACTGATAAAGGCCATAAGCCAGAAACTAGTCTGGGAATATTCTATGGGTAGGTAGTAAATGGGGATTTATATACAAGCCTTCTGGCATCCTTTGATTACTCTGGCTTGCATTGAGTGACAATACTGTATGGAGAGTTTTGCCTGTTCTTACTCCTAACATACATATCTTCATACTTCATTGAATAATCTAAAGTCTCTGTATTGCTCTTCTGTTAAGTGTCCAATTTTCAAGTCATAAGAACTGATAAATCCCATCAATTAAATACTTTCTTTTCAAACACACAGACATATTTGTCTTTTAATATTAAGTTATTTCCATCAAAAGCATTTCTACCCAAATTTAATTCTATGATTAATTTCATCCATTATGTTTTCATCTGAATTAATAATCTGCCCACCAAAATATTTGTACTTGTTAATTTTTTAACTCATGATTATCTATTTTTATTTTCGTTTTCTGAAAAAATCTATTAAACATTAATTTAGTCTTCTAAGCATTTATCTTTAGCCCTATTTTCTTTTTTTCATGCGATAACTGTTGTAACATTTCCTAAAGCTCTGAAGCATTATTTACAAAAGCAATCACATCATCTGCAAAATGTAATTAATTTGAATAATGATTATTTATTTTTTATTAACCTTAGTTTTCCATTTTAATCCATGAAACACTTCTTGAAAAGTTGTGAAAAAGTTTTGGAGATATGTAGTCACCCTGTCATATATCTTTCTCAATATTAAACTTCTTAGTGTCACTATGTAATCTAATCATTCCTATTGCATTTTGATAAATAATCTTTAGTATTTTGAATCTACATTTTGATGACCCAATGCTTTAATCAATGTAGAAATATTTATAGAATCAAATGCCTTTTAGTAATCAGAAAATCTAAAGCAAAATGGCTATAACTCCAATATTGAAAAAGATTTACTATGTTTAAATCATTTTTAATTTACCTTGTTCTTTTGGTTGGTTAGAATCCAAAGTTTTTTGTATACAAGTTGTAGGTAAAGATTTTGTATAAAACTGATAGAACACTGAGATAGGTTTATAATATGTAATATCTTCTTTATCATCTTTCTTAAATATCAATATATTACTGCATTCTTCAAGTCAACTAGTATATCTAATCATTTGAATGTTTTATATATAACTCCACCAACAATTTTTATTTTTTCATCTGATTTCTTTTAAAATATTAATTATAAAACCATCATTTTCTGGAACTTACCCCTTGTTTAGATTTAATTGTATATCTCATTCCCCCATTTAAAATACTGGGCAACTCAGATCTAATACCCATAAGGGATACTACTTTATTTTCTTATTCTTTAATACTATATAATTTTTAATAGAACTTTTCCATACATTTTGTGATGTCATCTCTCTGTTTAGTAATAATTCCATCTTCTTATTACAAAATAACATTTGTTCCAATACTAAGTGGTTGTTTTACATTTTTGAGATTTTTATTCTTCTCTATAGCTTTCCCTTGCCAATTATATTTGCTTTATCATTATCAGTCTCAACTCTCTTTCACATTATGGTATAAAATTATAAATATTCAATTTTTCTTAATGGTTAATTTAAAAAAAATTATATTCTTTTTTTTAGACATTGTCTTGCCTCAGTATAAAATTTACTGGTAAATTGTTGCTTTTTTATATCAGTTATCTTTCTTGCAGTTCTTAATAGTTTATTGATCATCTTTGATATGTGTCAGTATTTTAAAATGATTTGTGAGTTCAAATTTACATTGAAGTGATTCTGAACTTTAGTGATTTCAACTGTTAACACAGTTTTTTTTAATTTTTCTACTTTTATATTAATATGCATCTTACACCTCACTAATCAATGATTATTTATTATTGTTTTATTTATTAAGAATATTACAATCTTGAAATCCATATTTTCCATTAGTCAAAAATATCCCATTCTAGTGTACTTTCATTTTGATGCTTCTAAGATCTATTCTCATTTATCATTGTTCTCAAAGAAAGAATGTATAATAAACATATTTTTTTTCTGTGAACTCCACAATCCTGCCATCCTCTCTCATTTCTATCACTACAAACAAATTTACTCACAGCTTTTCCATCTTTCAATCAAATCATTTACTAATTCTAACATTCTGGTGTTCCTTGACAATTTTAAAATGTTGTTTGGTCTTATTAAAAGCATTTTGTACATCCATGTACTTCTTCATTACAATGAGAATTGTCAAGATATTAATCTAAATTATCTGCATTTGGTTTTTTTTTATTAATTTGAATAATTAATATTACCACTATGATACAAACTTCTCAATGTTTACTTCTGCTTTTTATTTATAATGAATCACATTCCATCTTTGCTTCCATATTTGTGCCTTTATAGTAAAGCCAATTTTAAAATCAATTATTTCTACAATTTTTTTTCTAATTTCAAAAAATCCCATAATGTTCCATTTAATATTATACACTTAATTTTCCAATGTGTGCAAATTTCCTTTACTTGAAAGTGATTTGCAGTTGTAAGAATTTAAATAAAAGGTCACTGAATGGCACCCTGGGTCTTTAATCAAATGATTTTTAACAACTTCCATCTTTGGTCACCAACCACTGCTCTACTGGAGACTTTACAGTATCCTGGAAATAAAGGCTGTAATGCAGTTTTTTTGTCATGGTTGTATTTATATATATATGCACAGTTCATACACCCATATATTCATTATATCTAAGAAAAGTCAATTGTTAATTGAATTAAAAACTATCAGACCCTAAAAAGAAAGACTGTTGTGTTTCTTGATTTTAAATACACAAGTAAAGAGCCAATTACTTACTATACAAGCTGCTATGTATTGATGAGAAGCTCATCTTTATTTTTTTACTATATGAATAACCAAAGATTAAAAAATAGTTGCAATGATAAGAACATATGGGGTGGGTATTAGGAATTTGCCCTGAGGAATTAGAAGGTCTTCTTTTGATTAACAGGAATTTTTTTTCACCGTCTAAGACAGTATTGTCCTTAAATTTGATTAAAACTTTAAAATTAAATCATCTATGAAAAAATATTAAAAGATTTAATAATCTATAAAATGAAATTAATATCAAAATAATTTAAAATAATATATAAAATAATACAAGAATATTTGAAAGTCAGGATAATATTAGAAAAACATGGGAGAATGGTTATTAATTATTTTAACGCATTATTTAATTAATCGAAAAGATAATTAAAAGTAATTAGAAAAGGTGGTTACAAAGTGAAAGATAATGACATGATAACTGTGAAAAGATCACATTTTCTAGCTAACTTTTTTCGTCTACAATTTATTGCACAACTTGAATGTTACAGGAATCTAATATATATTTCTTTATTTTGTTTTACTCATTTAAAAGTTATCATTTTGAAGATGACGAAATTTTGAGAAGAATATGGTCAATATCAGCAGTAACAAAGAATCTACAAGCTTAATGAGTTTGTTTTATGATCTATAATCTTGATAATCAATTGTATATTTATTTTGAATATAACTTTCTTAATCAAACTTAATTTCTATGTATACAGTTATCTATGTATATATTGTTAGCTATTAGATTTAATTATTAACCATAGTTCGTAATTATCTAGCACACTTCGTAAATCATTTTTAAATATAATATACTTCTTTTGTCGAAATTATTTTAAGCCCCTCACACACACAAATTTTTCTCAGTTAAAGATTGATATTTCTTTATCTTTACTTTTTTAAAGTTTTACTTAGATCTTTTATTTTAAATTGATGTTATTTGAAATTTTAAGAATTAAATTTCATTGTCGTACATAAAATAACAATTGATGTAATTTACAAATGAAAACCAGACTTTCTTAAAATAATTGAGAATTTCTTAAATAAACTTAGGATTGTATCAAGTTCAAATATTCATTTACTAATCAATTCTAAATATCCAGTTGGTTCCTTTGGAAACATCTATACTCCCAAAGAAACCAGTTAGCTATTTAGAATTGATTAGTAAATGAATATTCATTTTTGTTGAACTCAAGATAGCTTTATCCTTTCTTAAATTGATAAAAATACAATAAGCATCTATGTGATATTATTATTATAACAACAACAATAACAACTTACCAGATCGATTGATAAATCATGCAAAAAAAATGAAATATTTTGTTTAATACTTACCCAAGAATTAACTTGCAATGTATCTATTTTTAATATTATTGTAATGGATTGAGCTGGATAAAACACTGCCTGACTCTACAGATTTGGCTGATTGAAAATGTAATGGATTCTTACTTATAGAGATGAAAAGCAGTTTCTCCCAAATACCCTACATATTTGGGCAAAACAAAATGTGATGAATCAGCATCTGCACTTGGGACAGCCAACAATATAACTGATAGACAGATGAATAAGCTGATCCACAAATGTATATATATATATATATATATATATATATATGTATATATAGTAATCTAAACTTATAATATGTTCATGAATTATAAGGTGCCAGTGAATCTAAAACAAGTATTTTTGTTTGGCAAAAAAAAAAAAAAAAAAATTCAATAAAAAATGGTTTATTTTCTAATGAGTGTATAGTATGGAATATACAACTATATATTTTAGAAATAAAATAATTTGTGTAATAGATAATCAAATGATGCCTAGATTAATAATAAAATATAAGTTTATTAGAATAAATATTAACTCATTGAATTGGTTAAGATAAACAAAACATAACTTTTATTTTAACAATTGTAATTTAAAATAATTGGTAGTGTTCTGTTCTATCATGTCAGCCACTTGATGGTGCTATTTCTAGCTAAATTGCTAGAAATATGCTGTTTTCACAGTGACAGTCAAGCTGATAGCCTTCTTTCTATGAGAAAACACAGAAAGAGTCCATTTAATCAGTTTCCAGCAAACCGCTGTAACTTCTTTCTATGCTAAAAGCACAGAAAAATGCCTTCATTGGCTGCCATAGTTGCTTGTGTTACACACTTTATCATAATGCTGGGTTGTTTACTTTTGCTACAGTATCGTGTGAGGGTGTATTGATTGCATCATGTTTAAATAATTGAACTTTTTAGGTCTAACATCTTTTTTTCATGTGAACTAACCTACTGGTACCTTCTAACAGTTTTAACAGTGTTGTCACTGTTCCATCAAGACTGTGTAGCCCTTACAAATTGGATTATAGGGTGCAGCATAGCACTGTTTTGAAGATCCCGATGAAAGTAACGAATTTGCAAGAAATCATCCAAGACAAGTGATATGGCTGCTTTGAACTATGAAAATTGACAATTGTCAGACACTGGAGTTGGCTTTCATTTTAATAGTTTTTTATAATTATTAACTTTAGTTGGTAAATTGCAATCTAATTTACCTTTTCCCCCAAAAAATAATGTATGATTAATTACTGTCCAAAAAAAAAGTAAAATTTACTTTTATTTTTTATTAGAAAAGTACCATAACTTTTCCTATACACACACACACACATCCAAACAAGCCTATCTCTGATTAAGTACTGTCCAAAAAAGTCTCCACTATATTTACTATTATTTGTTATTAAAAAAGTAACATAACTTTTTAAATATATACACACACACAAAAAAAAAAACAAAAAAAAAATGCCAGTCTCTGATTAATTACTGTCCCAAAAAGTCAAAGTCTACTTTCATTTTAAAAATTTTGTTTGAATTTTTAAATTTTGTGGAAGTTGTAATCTAACTGACTTTGATTTAAAAACACACTGTCTGATTAATTAATGTCCCAAAAAGGCTAAAGTTTACTCTTATTTTCAATTAAAAAAGGAACAAAACTTTTTATAGCCACACCCACCCAAAAAAGCCAGTCTCTGATTATTTTCTGTCCAAAAAAATCTCTAATGTACTATTATTTGTTATTAGAAAGTAACATGATTTTTTATTGACACACAAACACACACAAAACCCAGTCTATGATTAATTACTGGTCCTAAAAGTCCAAAAAGTTGGCTTTCATTTTTATATTGTGTTTGAATTTTTTAATTTTGTGTAAATTGTAATATAATTTAATTTTATTTCCTATCCAAAAATAAAGTCAATAGTTCTATAGAATCACTGGCCTGGAAATGTTATATCTATATGTTCTTGCTTAGCATCAACACCATCAAGTGGCTGAGATGATAGAACAGAACAATACCAAATAATTTATTGTATGCTTATAATCTATCCTGGCTAGATTGCAATTGCTAGATACAATCTATATCTAAAGATTTTTAATATACATGTTCACAAAAGAGTTAAGTACATAATCTTTCACATAATATAAAAATTCTTTTTTATTTATATATATATCCTATTTTTTAAATCAATTAATGATGTCATTATGTGATCATTTTATTCTTTAATGATTTCGTAAATGTTAGTGTCACTGATTCATTAAAATTAAAATTTCTTTTGTCTTTTTAAAATTGCAGGAAAACCAAAAGGACTGTATATATAGCAATACTATCATTCTCTGTGGTGGGAGTTTCTTTTTTAAATGGCATATGCCATGTTAATATCAGACCAAATTTCAATTTTTTATTAATAAGTTCATTTAATATTTTTTTCTGCTCAGTTTACTAGATTTCCCAAAGAAGATAAAGGTACAATTTTTTTATTGGCCAGACTTTTTAATAAAATGGATTCAGTATGCTTCAATGATTTTGCAATTTCACAGCCTTCATCCTGAAAATAAACATAATATAAGTTCATTTCAACAATAAATTTATTAACAATAAATAGTGATTACATACTAATAAAGGATAGATAAATGAATAAATTGTACAATAATATGATTGTATAATGTTCTATTTGTCATCTGGCTAGATTTTGTTATGAGAGTACAATTGCTATACTCTTATGTGGTTAGGTATAGTGATGAGATTCTAAGAACTTGTTTAATGGAATAAGAATTGTTTATATAAACATGAATATTTTCTTTTAGAATTTTCCTATTCTATAATGCTGGGTAGGTGGGAGATGATAATCAGGAAAAGGAAAGAGCAGTTAAAGACCAGGTGTCATCAAAGACTTTACTGGAGGCCAGGAGCTGGTCACGTTTCTTGATTTTTTTGAGCGTTTGATAAAACAATGGTATGATTTGTGGTGGGGGTAATTCCATGAGAGTTTTGCATCTCACTATCCATATGGAATAAAGGACAAAGGTAGAAAGCCTTATTATTGAAAAAAACCCATTATGAATGGCATTTTCAAGTGAGAAAATCATATCAGGTCTTATGTTGGAATTGATTATAATTATATCTTTCAGTGTTTTAAGTCTTGGGCACCAGTGTATAATATGGTCTATGGTTTCATCTTCACAAGCACACAGACCACATATAGGGTCAATGCTGGTAAAACCTCTTCGGTGATAAAGGAACCAATTCGTGGGAAGCACATTAAGATTTATTTTAATGATGAAGTCAAGGAATTTGGTTTCCAGACTCCATCTTTTGAAGTGTGAAATGAGTCTTTGGTTGGTTACTTTTAGGCTGGTTTTAATGGGTTGTTGATTATATTGTATGCTTCCCATAAGGTGATTTTTTTGTTAAGGTTAAAGGGCGTTATTGGGTTATAAAGTTGTAGGTGGTTTATTAGGGAGGCTATCCATGAACTGGCAGAGGGCGGAGGACGATCTGTCGGTGTAATTTTTTTAATAATGTTGGAGTATCCACAGGAGAGGATCAGATTATGTAGAGTGTTGTGGGTTTTCTGTAAAATGATTGCTTGTATTGACTGGAATGACAGTCCATTGAACCTGCATGGTCGTTGGATGCCTCGCAAGCTAATAGCAACTGTCCTTCCTCTCCAGAGAAGTTTGGTACATAATCGGTTGATTTTATTTTGAAACTGTTTAGACATTTTTACGAATGGAAGATAATATGAGATTTTTGGCATTATGATCATGTTGAGGAGGCCAACCTTTTCATATAATGAAAGGTATACTCTAGAGAGTGACGTGGTGATGGCTTCAGTTGAATGGAGAATTGCATCTTGAATCTCTCTTGCCATTGCAGTTGGTGTTTTGAAGATTGGGAAACCTAGGTATCTTTGGGGTTTTGCAGAAAAGGGAGAGTTAATTTGTTTACCAGACATAATCTTCCAGATGGAAGATTTGTTAAAGTTTATTTGTAGGCCAAGTTTTGCTGTATTTCTGTTTAAGATGTTCATGAGATGGGGAAGTATTTAATGATGGGAAGAACAACCATGATGTCATCTATATATGCAAATACATTGAAGTTTTTATTGAGAGAGGGAAGGAAAATTCCAGGGAGGTTTTTTTCTATATCCATCAGAAGAGGGTTGATGTATGCTGTAAAGAAAAGGGCATTGAGTGGAGATCCTTGAGGGATCGACTTGTATGGCTTGAAGCCTGGTGTGATTTTGCCATCAAGAGAGAGAAAAATCTCTCTGTTGTTGAGCAGATTGCTGATCATCTGAACAATCCCAGCTGGAATGTCGCATTCCAACAGAATATCCAGGAGGATATTTATCTGGACTGAATCAAATGTTCCCGCAACATCCAGCTGGACAGCAATAGGTTTTGATTTACGATGTCCTCTGATGTAATTGAATAGTGCAGTTACATTGGACATAGCATGCGAGGTTGATGATCCCTTTTTTCCGTATTGGTTTGACGAGATATGGCTAAGGATTTGAGTTTGGATTTGATCTTTAATGACTGACTCAATTATCTTGATAAGCAATGGGGTCATGGAAATTGGCCGGATATTGTTAATGTCGTTTAGTGGTTTTGCTTTTTTAATAAAAGGCACGAGTGCCACTGGGTAAAGATCTGTTATGTTTCTGTTGCCGAAGGCTAGGTGATCAATCATTTTTTTAATAATTGGCACAGTGAATTGACTGAGGTGTTTGAGAAGGAAATTTGGGATGCCATGAAGGCCAGGATGAATGCCGTCAGGGAGAGATGTTATCTTCTTTTTGATTTGGATTTCTGTGATGCCATGTTCGCCGGGGTCACCAGCATCCAACCAGCTGTTTATAGGAGGAGCTCCATCTTTTTGCATTAATTGGCAGAATTGTTTGCTGATGTGCTGCATCATTGGAAAGCCAACGAGATTGGTTCCATTAGAATTAATGGATAAGGGAGTGATTTGTTTTCTATTGTACCCCAGTGCCCATCTAAGGTAAACATAATATAAGTTATTATTCAATTTTAACTTTTTTACTATTTGAATATTATTATTTTAAATTTTTTTATTATTTGATAAATTATTCAAATGGAAGTCAATCTTCGATAATGTGCTATTTCTTAAATATTATAAATCTCCACACACTCTCCTATTGGTAAGTGATAAAAAACTTAAGTGAATCACTTAAGTTTAGAGCGTACATTCTATATACACCAACTCTTACACACCATGCTTAAATAGTTTAAATAAATTTGTACAATTGAATATTTGATTACAACATCAGGTGCACAATAGACTTAAGCCCTGATTTAAGCATGGTCTGTAAGAGTTGGTGTTTATAGAATGTATGCTCTAAACTTAAGTTATTCACTTAAGTTTTTTAAACTTTTACTGGTGGGAGAGTGCATGGAGATTTATAATATTTAAGAAATAGTGCATTATTAGAGATTGGCTTCCATTTAAATAATTTCAAAGTTTTAAATGCTTTATAATAATTGGTTTACATTTATAAGTCATGTTTGTCTAATTGTAGGTGGTTAAAAATGAGTCACTGTCTTTCTCTTGTGATGGGTTAAATAGATTTGTACAATTGAATGTTTGATTATAACTTCAGACACACAATAGACTCAAGCCCTGATTTAAGCATGGTATATAATTATTGGTGTATATAAAATGTACACTGTGAACTTAAGTGATTCACTTAAGTTTTTTAAATTCTTACCAGTGGGAGAGTGCATGGAGATTTATAATATTTAAGAAAATAGCACATTATCAGAGATTGACTTCCATTTGAATAATTTCAAAGTTTTCAGGGCTTTATAACAATAGGCTTATATTTAATAAGTGTATAATTTATTCATGTGCTTGCAATTTGTATTATGGGGTCAGTGTAGTATATAAATTATACTTATATTCAAATATAAGTACTTATTTTTATACAATGTAATTTTGGGGCTCTGATCCAAGTTTGAGGCAACCTTATTTTATAGACATAAAGATTCTCAAAAAGGTTTAATAATTTATAAGAGTGTTTATATTTGTGATAGTGTGTTTGCGTTTATACTTAATGTCTCTGTTTGTATAACAAGTAATGATTTTATATATAAAATTAAGGTATTATACAGTAGTACAATGTAAATTTTAATACTGATTATCAGACATAAAGAAAAGTTGCAGTTGATAAAGCAAGCACAAAATTTACTGGGCATAGTACCATGTGAAAATATAAACTCTTAAAACCAATAAGAGGTTTCAAGTAGTGAGTATGGTGATAGCCACAATGGTTATGCATACCACATGGAATTGTATATAGACAAAAAATCAAATCCTGATTCTTGTCTATGTCTTGGCACTCATGCTATGAAGTTAGTAGTTTTCCCACATCTTGCATCACAATATTTGCAAGTTTATAACTAGAGAATGATTTATACACAAATAAATTATATCTATGAGGAACAATACATGTAATAAGATAGCATCACTGGTGTGCACAAAAAATATAAACTGAAGAGATGAAACTCATTTTATCATTAATATAGACAGTATCCTTCAATTTCTAGTTTTGGATAGACAAGAATCCAATTGTTATGATGACAAATGCGTATTCACCTTCTAGAAATAATTTATTTTGTATCTTTTATTAAGATAAATCTTTTTCTTATAGACACCTTGAGATTTTTTAACTTTTGGGTACAAGACAAAAATGAAGAATTCTTATGCAACTATTTTTGTAAATCCTGAAGCTATGGATTATCTCAGATAATAAGTATTATATATGGTTTGAATGAAAATTTTGTGAAGAGTATGAAGAAATTATCAATGAAGATGTAATTTTAAACTTAGTTAATGATAAATTAGAAACAACCAAAAAAGTAATATTTTTTTCAGATGTTGAAATTTCTTTTTTTTTTTCTTGCTTTTTTTAATGGTAATCACTATTTGTATTAGGCTTATTGTTTTCCATAGTTTTTCTATTTTCTATCAATATATAACATTTTTCTGTAACATTATTAAAACTGAAGTTATTGTGAAAAAGGTATCTCAAGTCAATTTTTTTTTAAAAATTGAATATAGCTCCAAACACCCTGTTATAGTTAAATCAAGTGATGCTTTCATTATAATGATCATTTTATACATTTAAACTAAATGTTATTTACATTTTAATTTTGATTTGTTTTCTAAATTTTATTGTCAATGGCCAATGTAAGTCTTATTTACTTAATTTATTAGTTAGATGTGTACTGAATAATAAATGGACTGCATCAATAATTTAAATTATTAAAAGAAAAAAAATTGGATAGATATCTATCAGTGTATTATTGTTATACATAACAAAACAATAATACACTGATAGATATCTATCCAATTTTGAGAAAGGTGTAAGATAAGGTGACTCCATATCTCCAAAACTTTTTACAGTAGTGCTGCAAGAAGTATTTTGTGGATTAAAATGGGAAACTAAAGGAGTGAAAGTAAATGGAGATTATTTAAGTCATTTAGATTTCACAGATGATGTAGTTGTTTTTGCAAATAATGCTTCCGAGCTGCAGAAAATGTTGCAGGAGTTATCAGATGAAAGTAGGACTAAAGATAAATGTTAAAAGGACTAAAGTAATGTTTAATCGATTTGCTCAAAATATGAAAATAAAGATTGATTATGATGAATTAGAAGAAGTTAAGAGTTACAAATACCTTGGTCAGATTATTAATACAGATGGAAACATAATAGAGGAAATTAATCATAGAATTAAACTTGGTTGGAGTGCTTTTGGTAGAAATAACTTGATATTAAAAGAAAATATGCCTATGTGTTTGAAAAGAAAGGTTTTTAACAAATGTGTTTTACCAGTTCTTACTTATGGATCTGAGACTTGGACACTTAATAGAAGATCAATACAGAGACTTCAGACCACTCAAAGAAGTATGGAGAGATATATGTTGGGAGTAACAAGAAGAGATCGAAAATGCAATGTATGGGTAAGAGAACAAACAGGTGTTACTGACCTCATTGAAAAAATTAAAAGGTTGAAGTGGAGTTGGGCTGGACATATTGCTAGAAGAGATGATAATAGATGGACAATTGAAATTTTAAACTGGATTCCAAGAGATTGTAAAAGACCCAGAAGGAGACCACATGTAAGATGGATGGATGAAATAAGAAAATGTGTAGGGGTGATGTGGAGAAGAGAAGCTAAAGATCGGAGAAGATGGATTAAACTTGGAGAGACCTTCATCCTGCAGTGGATTGATAATGGTTGATAATGATGATGATGATTATTGTTATTTCTTTGATTATTAGATAATTAAAAATTATTTGAGTAGATAATTTTAATTTATTTATTAGTATTTGTTACCAAATTCAATAATTAGTATTTGGATTGCAGTTTCACTCCTGTGGTGTCTTCTTTTAACATTCCCATAATGAAAGGATATTGATGTAATATTCCATGAGTATCCAACTAGTTTCTTTTTTTATAGGCACCATGATCCATATCAAATCCAAAGGTTTACTTGCTTCAAATGGTCTGCATAGCATTTGTCATTATCCATTTTATTTATTATGCAGACATTAATTGAGGAGAGTTTATACCCCCCTCCCCCCATGTGATTTCTACTCACATATAAAAATATTTTATTTTTAATTTTAATAAAAAACCGTTCACTCACTCTTCATTCATTCAAAATTCAAATATATTTATTAAACATAGAATTCTAATTGTCTTTATTGATATTATCTGTAGACTACAGAAAGATAAATATGAGCACAGACTTTCACATGACCCACCACTCTCCACACTATCTCATAACACTGATACACTTGAATACATATATGTTGAAAAGATAAAATACATATTTCATGCTAAACCAGCAATCATCAGTTGGTCCAGATTACCATCACTACACATATATGCTATAAGTGCTCAGATATATATTAAGATAGCCAAACCTCATACTTCAATGGGCAGGCTTCAATCTACTCCACACTCCAACTCTTCAACCATCCATCCAATTGAAAATCTGATGATGGAATGATCAAAGGCCACCCTGAGGCCAAGATTCTTGTCACTCTCATGTTGACCTAAGGTCAATCTGACCCTTCATGTACAGGACATAATCCATTTAATACATATACAAGGGATGGGCAGACATAACATCTCTACTATGTAATAACTGAAACACACAGGCTTATTATATACCTGTGTCTATATATGCAATATATAGGGTATATGAGCACAGATTTTCACACGACCCACCACTCTCCACACTATCTCATAACAGTGATATACTTGAAAAAAAAATCTAAATGAGTTTTAAATTATGAATATCAATGAATTGACTTATTGATTATCTTTTAATGACAAATGATTAGAACCACTGTATTTGCAAATAACAAGTTTGCAATAAAAATAAAAATTATAAAGTCAGAAGTCATATCCAGAGACTTCAGTTATATTTACACTATTTTGCAGGTATTTATAGAAAGGATTTGACAGAATCTACTTATCATGAATAATTCAAATTACATGATTCAAAGCTAATTTTATGGAAAATAAATTTAAATTGATCAGAAAAGAGTTTTAAAACTATTTGAGATTATTACTTTCAGTCTTTGAGGAGGATTTATTTATAAAGATTTCAATAAGGATTCATTTACAAAGATTTCAGTAATGTATGATATCAAATCTTAGAAAAGTTGATTGCATTTTAAAGAATATGATTTGTCTAAAATTAAAAGTAAAATACAGCAGATTATTAATTTGAGTTAATTTTAAGAAGTGCTGTGCAATTAATTCTCTTAAAGAAAAAAATCTATTATTATTAATACTTTTTACTAAATAAAATTAAATACTTTATGGGATGGCTGTCAAAAATGTGCTTTAAATAAGTAGAGACTTGCCATTCAGAAATTTCATGTACTCTGTTACAAAGCTAAGTAACTATACTTTCATTCAATTAATCAAACTAAGATTTTTTTTTCGCTCTGCTGGAGAACAATCCAGAAATTTTTAGTGTTTGAATCTAATGCTCCCATTACTACACTAATTGATATATTCCAAAAGAATCCAAACTTTTTCATGATTCAAATAAATGATAACATCCATTTCTAGTTCTGTAACAAATAAATATTATATGATCTTTAATATTAAAAAAAAACATATTTATGGAAAATTTCCACATTTTTAATGAATACATCAAGTAAATGTTTCTATGTTCAGTTTCATTCACTCTAATTTATAATGTTACATATATAATGTTTTATTTTTTCAAGGCTTGCAGGCTTTTCTACAGCTCCATCTATATTTATAAACATATGGATAAAAATATAATAATATTACTGATTTACTAATTTGTATCAGCATAGAAATCAATATCATAAAACTTTCTTTCAAATGAACCATACATTCAAATAGACATATCTTGGCAAAAAGCTACTATAAACAAAGCATAACCTTTGGTTATTATTGTAAACTTTTTAACATGATTTTTATTAGCTGTTTGTATTTACATTTCAAACAATTATCAACTAGAAATTGCCCAGTCATTTATCAAAGCTTTCAAGCTGACTAATCTCTCTCAAAAAATAGGCATTTAAAACCACAATAGTGGATAGAACTAATGCTGTTACTAATACCATCTTAGTACCACCAAAGAATAATTGGTCATTCTATTATTATAAAAATTAATATATTATCTACCATCAATACTAATAAATATAAATCTTCAAAAAAAGACAAATTTAATAGCTGCAGCATACAAACCTTTGTAATTTTATTATAAAGTTCATACATTATTAGAAAGTACACATAAAATAAATAAATACTTATACAATTAGTCGCTCAAGAAGGAATACATTTAAGCATTAGTGATTGGCTGAGTATAATGATCCATACAATTGACTAAAAAATGCCTTTTTCTACAAATCTGAAAATTGATCCATGTTTCCTTTAACTTTTGAGTCCATTATTCTATCATTGCACAAAACCATGCAAGGCAAAAGTATGTGTATTTATGTTAGGATTTTTTTAAAAAATTATTTCAATTTATAAAATAAATGTCTATGAAATATTTATCTCTGTGTATAAACACAGTAGATTCTTGCATATAATATTAACCTACAACATTTTAAAATAATTAATAATTAATCATAAAATATTTGTTTTATTATTTATTTACTCCTAACTGGTTGATTCAACATTTTTTTTATTTTTACAAGCTGTAGTGGATGTCTTAATTATGAAATTGTTCAATATTTACTTCTTTCAGTATGAAATAAATAAAATTTTTTGAATTAATAGCAAAGTTTATAGATTCATGTAGAGATATTGACATTTGGAATGCAAAACATTTGAAATTTTTAGATAACTGACTTGATAAAATCTGACTAATAAGAATAAACAAAGCTTACTGAAAATATTAAATAAAACATGTTTATCCAATATACCACCAGAGGGATAATATTTATGATTAAAATTTGAAATAATCAAATATTAAGATAAATGATGAGAATTCTACAAAAGCATTAAGGAGATAGTCTGAATAACAAAATATTTTTAATAATAATCAAATGATATTGCTTTGTTACATGTCAAATTGTTTAATTATCTTCATTTTTACTTTGAACAAAAATTTTAATATATTTCAATAAATAATAAATATATTAAATAAAACACATTTATTATTTTCAAGTATTATCGATCCACTAGAGGATGAAAAGTCTCTCCAAGAAAAATCCAATATTTCGGATCCATAGCCTCTTTTCTATTCACCTCACCAACAAATTTTCTTCTTTCATTCATTCACCTTACATATAGTTTCTTTCAAGGTTTTTCCCAATCTCTTGGGATCCAATTTATGAATTTAACTATTCATTTATTATCATCTCTTAGCCAATTTCGTTTCAGTCTCTTAATTTTTTAGTGATGTCAATAATACTTGTTTATTCTCCATACAATTATTTTATTTTTGATCCTTTTTTGTCCATTTTTTATTGAGTAGTCTGAAATCTCTGTATTTGTTTTTCTGTTAAGAGTCAGTCTTAAATCTATAATTTAAGAACCGGTGAAACACTGACATTAATAACATTCCTTTTCAAAACACATAAACATATTTTCTTTTAATAGTAAATTATTTCTACCAAAAATATTCTAATTTTAATTTTATGATTAATTATGTTTTTATCTATATTAATAATCTGATCCAATATATTGTAGTTAACTTCTAATTCATGATTGCTCATTTTTATTTTCATCTAAAAATAATTTTGAACATTATTAACTCTGTTTAGGATTTATCTTTAATCCCATTTTTTTAAATTTTCATCTGATAGTTTTTTCACCAGTTCCTGAAGCTTTGAAATATTATTTTCAAAAGATAACCATATCATCTACAGAATACACCAAGTTAAATAATTTCCATTTACTTCTATTTCCTTAATTTCCCATTTTAATCCATGAAACACTTCTTGTAAAGCTGTTATAATAAGTTCTGAAGATATGAAATCACTTTGTTGCACATCCTTTTCAATGTTAATCTTTTTAATATTTTTAAACAACATAATCACTACTATTGCATTTTGATAAATATTCTCCAAAATTATAACAATGGTCCATTTTTGATGATTCAATGCTTTAATCAATGTATAAATGCTTATGGAATCAAATTCCTTTTCATTTTCTATAAATCCAAAACATAATGGAAACTCATTAGTTTTTTTTTTTAATATAATGTCTTTTAATACTTGAAGGTGTCTCACTAGCTAAAACAATTCTTAAATCCATCTTGCTTTTTTAGTTAGTTGCTCTAAAGTTTGCTGTAGATAAGCTATAATTATTTTCGTAAAGAATTTATATAGAATTAATTAAAGACTGATAAATCTGCAATTTCTAATATCTCATTTATTGCCTTTCTTAAATATCAATATTACTACTATATTCTCTTTTAATTATTTGTATATCTTTCTTATTTAGACTTTTGGTATATAGTTTTGACAATAATTTTTCTATTTCTCCAATTTTTTTTTAAACAATATCAATAATAATTCCATCACTTCCTGGAGCTTTACTTTCTTCATTAATTTAAACTACATTTTGTAGATCCAATATTTTATATGGAAGTTGATATCACTATAAAAAAAGAAAAATATATTTTTATTGTAAATTTTATAGAATATTATTAGAAATAAATTAAGAAAGAAGGGATTGATAACAAAATTGTCATACATACACATTACAAGTAGGTTTTAAAAAAATCAGTAAATGTTTACTTTTAATTTTTACAAAATATTATAATATTCTTTATAGTAAAATAAGTTTAGCATTGTATATTGTAAATATATGAAAAAAATTAATCATTGTTATCATTTAATATTTACATTAAAATATTTGTTTAAACTTCAACAACATATAGTTAAAGATGTATTGTTGAATTATTAATATAATATTATCCTCTAGAAAATTAAGAATGTTGAATTATAGTAATTACATGCATGCTAGCATAACATAGGCACTTGTTTTTGATTTTCATCATTTTTTGTTTGTATCAAGTAGTATAGAATTCAATTGGTACATTATCACCTTTGATTTTGCTTATTGTTGTTGACTCTCATTTTGAATTCCATAACTTATGGTTTTCTGTCATTCTAAAAACATTATCATTTTAGTATTTTATTTCCAATATTTTTTCAAATATCTTGAATAATATTCAGTAAAATATTTATATATCAGTTTTTGCTTAACACTTTGATAAATATTCAGTTCCCCATCTATGTGTAGCAGTACTCATTATAATAAATTTATAAATAAGTCCAAATCACCATTGTCTACACTAGATTTCTATTATACTTTAATTCTACTACATCCAATTTGTATATTTTCTGATTTGTTCCCAGTGATCAGTTATTTAGTCTCTAATAAAGTTTACTTTTAATTTCTAAAGAAAATGCTTTTCCAAAGTTTTATGGTTTTCTATATTTTATAACAATGACATCAGCAGAGAGAAAAAAATGTACTCTTACTTTTTAAATGCTTTTTTTTTTTTTGAAGTTGAAAATCTGTATGTTTGTTTGTTGTTAATTCACTAAAGATAGGTATAAAGATTTTTTTAACATTTTAAAATATAATTTTGGTGAACATTTTTTTTTAAAAAAATTTTCCAATCAAAGTAAAAAACATTTGACTCTGTAATCAATTCTATAGTGATTAAAATTTTGGACCGCCAAAGTATAGAATTGGTATAATGACATATTTTGAAGAAGATTTGCCAAACTGCAACAACAATGATTAGATTACATGGTAAAATTAAAAAAGAAAAAAAAAGACTAAAATAACTAAATTAGTGTGAAATGGGTTTTTTTTTACAATAGAAGAAAACAAAGATTGATAAGCATGAATTGAACATAAAAAGTATTACCATGCTGATTATTAATATAGATGATCAATGGATAAAATTAGTAATAGAATTAAACTTGTATGGAGCAATTTTGGTAGAAATAATCAAATATTAAAAGGTAATATGTCAATGGGTTTAATAAGGAATCTTATTTATATATGTGTTTTATTAGTTCTTATATACAAACCTGAATCTGGGATGCTTAACAGAAGAGCAATTCTAAGATTTCACTGCATAATAATATATAAATTTATGAATATTGAAAGTAATATAGAGAATTTAAAAGTAAAATATAAGGTTGAGGAAACATACAAGTATCATTAGCATTATTGAGAAAAAAGAATTTAAAATGTACCTGGACTGACATATTTGTAAAAGATATAACAAAGGATGAAACAATGAATTATTAAACTGTATTCTAAGAGATTGTAAAAAATATAGAAAAAGACTACATAAGATATGCATGGATAAAATAAGAAAATTTTCTGAAGTAATGCAGAAAAGAAAATAACTTCAGCCTGCAATGAAAAATTAGTTTCTAAATAATTAAACATGGAACAAAGATGTTTTCTGATTCACTGTACACAGAAACTATGAAAAAAAAAGTCGATACTAACTACACTAGTCAAAAATTTGGTAATATGAATTTATGTGATTGTTTATTTTTTGTTTTTATTCTCCTCCTAAGAACAGCCAGTAAACCATTAATAAACCAATAATTAAATGATTGAATAATTATTTAAATTAAAAAAAAATTGCTTAGATACAATACCTAGGTTATGAACATATGCCATTGGATACTTAAGATTATACATATATATAACAAGTGGTTATGAGTCTTATGGCATACAACCACATAGTATATATATATATATATATATAAAGTTGAAAGGATTCCTTTAACCATATATATATATATATATATATATATAAAGTTGAAAGGAAAAGTAGCAATAAATTCAGATAATAGAATTTTTGTAGATATTTTATATACTAGAATAACAGCTAAGGTTTAAATAATTTTAAATTAAAAAAAAATTATTATAAATTAAACATTTAAAAAGGTCTAATTAATATTGTATTAATTCTGATTTTAAAATTAAAACAAGCATGTTTTTATGCTACAATCAATAAATTGGTAATTATAAAATTCCACTATTTATTTTGATTAGCAAATTTATTGTAATTAATGCTTGTATACCATATTTTGATAAAAGTGCTACAAAGTTGTTTTTCAAAAGATTAAAATTAATTGAAAAGTCATTAACTTTTTTCAATCAAAATAAAAAAACTTTACTTTTAATTACTGTATTTTTCTCCACTCTGACTATAAAAAGGTTGGAAAATGATTTGAAGTGAGTTTCTTAAAGTTTTACAGATTATGACAAGATTATTACCATGAAGATATAACTGGAGGCAAGACAGTGGATTCAGATACTGCTACCAGTACATCAACAGTAAAGTTTGGATTTACATGGAAGCAAGACACAACATTTATGTGTTCATAGCCTATATATATGTATGTATTAGACATTATAAAGACTGAAGGGAGATCACTACAGGCCAATAGTTATCCAGATTTTATCTTTTGAAAATAACAATAAGTCAATCTACTGTTTAAAAAATACCAGCTTACCCAAAGAGTCCATCAGTTTGTTGAAGAATTAGTTTATACGCATACTGTTTTATCTATATGCAGGGAATCAAGATAAAGGTACTGCATTATTTATATATAAGTAAAAATGACAGTTGTAACTTTTTTAAATTATAATTTTTTTTAAATAAATGACTTTATTTGACAAAAAGTAAGATGAATTTTTAGTATATTTTATGAAAAAAGTAAACTCCAAAAATCTTTCTAGATTGGAAAACATAAGACTTGCTAGAATATTTTTAAGTGACATTTATAATTAATCAAGAGTAACCTGTTAAAAAAGAAAATGAAAACTTTTATGAAGAACTTTCAAAGAATTAATATTACTTTTTTAAAAAAAAAGTTTAAAAGAAAAACTTTTTTTTATTTACCATTAGATAATAAATAAATTAACAAATGATTCATATTATTTTTAAATTATGATATGACACATCTAAGTGCTTCTTGATAGTGTGATTTTTATATATATTTTACCATAGAATTAATTGTGGAAAATATAATTTTTTAATAAGTCTATTATTTTGACAAATGGGGCCCAACATATATACATATAAAAACAATTATTATTTATACATCATTAAATTGTGATAACTTATTTTTTTATTATATGACAATTTCCATATGTTATGGCATATCTGGGTGCTTATATAGATGCATATCAACTAGACACATATATGTTAAAATTAATCATATATTTTATCATTATAAAACAATTAAAATATGTTCATAAGTTATTATACCACACATCTGAGTGCTTATATAAGTGTGTGTTTTATATAAACCTATTGAAACCTATTTGTAAATTACAATGTAATAATATTTATTTTTGTATTAATCCAAATCGGAAGGCTTAATTTATATGTATAGCCATATTCTACTGATTTAATTTCATTTTTATTATTATTAATAAACTGATATTTCATTGTTAAAGTTATTCCAGTGAATTTACCTAATATTTAATTAATTCTAGAATAGATAGAAAACATTGTTAGGATTTTATTTCTTGCTCATAATAATAGTTATAGAGCTTTTGTTCCTGAGCTAAATTCATGCATAATGATGTATTATATAAAAAGGGAATATATTTAGTGTTTATAGACATCTAGTTGATAATGATCTTGGATTTGTGCAAAGCAGATATACTATAAAGTCCATACACTACATTTTATTTAGTTTAGTATTTTCTAGAAATTAAGATTATAGTTGGCTAGTACATTAATGGTACTAAGTAGTCAGAGCATTGATGATGATCAGCATGTTTTAGTATCCCAGCATTATTTTTTCTGTTGTATTGTTATGGATTAGCACTTGAGTTTGAGCAGCTTAATTATGGTTTAAATAATATGCCTCAAGTTGGCAAGAGCTAAATAATTAGCTGGTCTATAGTACATTCATTTCAAATCCAGTCACAAAATTGACTGTTGATTTATTTTTATTGTTAATCATTTATGATGATGGTTATTATTATTGTTTTAAAATAATGCTGATGAGCTTATATTTATAATTTATATAGTTCTGTGCTTATCTCTCATGCTCATCATTTTTCATAGTTATTATACATTTTATATACTTATTGACTTGTGGTTGATAATGGTGAATCCCATCACACCAGGTTTACACCTCATATCAGTAACATTATATATATATAAAATTTGTTCTAATTTATAAAATATCTCTACAAATTTTAATTTTTTTATGTACTCTTCAAATACAATTAAATGGATCTTATAATTTTAACTATTTAGCAGTCTTTTTCAGAACTCTAAAATATAATCAAATTAGGTTTTATTTTTACATGAACATAAAGTAACTTTTATTTTACTATATCTATGAACATATAAACACTTTTTTATATATAATGCCAAATATAAACAAAAAATAATAGCTCATTATGGTTAATTTTAGAAGTAAAAGGAGTTGAAGATGGTATGATATAGTTATTAAATTAAGCAAAACTCTCCATACAGTAATGCCACTCAGTGCAAGACAGAGTAATCATTGGATACATAAGAAATGGTGATCATGTGATATTATGATATAGTAATTGAAAGTGCTTCTGCAGTTATTTATTATTTATTATTTTTAATTAAAAGTTATCATGATTCAAATATTTAGTTAATATATATACATATACACATGATATAGAGGATTTGAAGGTCTGTCTTCAAGTGCCCTATATCCAATCTAGAAGACAGATATATAATATATACTTGCATTTAAAATATTGCATATACAAATATTTATTATTATTAGAATAAAAAATAAAAATGAGGAGATAATATCCATGTAAATAGAAATAACCTTTTTTAAGTTTTGATGTTACTAATAAATTATCAGTTACTACAAATTGACAATTCCTGAGGCCAAACCAGATTTTTATTAAACCTGTAATAGCTCTTTTGTGTGGTTTTTTTTGGCCTCAGAGGTTGTCAACTAATAGTAATTGATAATTTCTAGGTAACATCAAAGCTTAAATATTATTTCTATTTACACTGATATAATCTTATTTCTATTCTTTATTACAATAACAATCCATGGAAATATTTAATTTATACATTACTATTATTTATACAATATATTTAATGCCTACATTATACATATATATAACATTTTCCAAAAAAAATATTAAGCTAAAACACTTAATATGTATGCTAAATTAAAATTTTTTATGGTTTATGATGAAAAAAAGTTAAAGTGTGGGAATGATTTCCATGTAAATGATCTTCAAATGGGTTTTAGCAGTGACTTTGGTAGGAAAACCATCAATCATTACTGATAGTTCTTAAGACTAAACCACTTTTTTACTCTATTGTTTACTATTAGCTTTTTTTACCATAGGTTTAATTAAAATAAATAATCACTTTTATTTCTAACCCATGTTATTATATGAATTTTAATCTAGAAATCTATTTTTAAAAGCACCAGGATTCAGAAGATCACAACTCTTTAAACATCTTGTGAATAATATTTCATTTCACTAAAGAGTTATATATGTTAGATTTGAAATTTTCATTGATATATAATAGAAACAAATTTGCTTACAACATAAATCCATAAAAATTTCAAATTGTTTGCATCACAGATTCATGAATATTTCAAATCTAACATATACAATTCTCTGGGGAACATAAAATATTACTAACATACTGTTTAAAGAGTTATGGTCTGAATCCTGATGTGTTTAAAAATAGTTTTCTAGATTTAAATCCATATAACAACTTGAGTAAGAAATAAAAGAGACTTTTTATTTTTAATTAAATCTATGATAAAAAAAACTATTAGTGAACAATAGAGTAAAAAAGTGGTTTAGCCTTAAGAACTATCACTCCTAGTAACACCACTGCTAAAGCACATTTGAAGCTAATTTACATGGAAATGACCCCCACATTCTAATTTATTTAATATGTATATGTTTACATACTTATAAATGTACATGCACAAATATACAACACATATAACTATATAAATTTTAAAAATATTAATAAAGTATTATTAAATATATAGTATAGCTTCACCAACAAACTGATTTCTGATTATGAATCGATCCCAAAAAGAATAAATACTTTGCATTTGCACATAGGATTTTAAAACATATTACATCTGCTAAAATTTGGAGTAAAATTAAAAACAAAAGTCATAAATACAATTTATGGATTATCATAAATATCAGATAGTTAACTTTATATTTAAATTCATCATTCAAAACCTAAATGTGCATTATATTTGTAATACATCAAAAAGTGTTTTGAAATTTAACTGATGTAAAAACTCATACGACTTAAAATGTCAACTTTATTTTTTGATTTTTGTCAGACTTTTTTATTTCATGTAGTGAAAGTAAAAAGTACACAGATATTTTTAAAATTTATATTTCATTTTTGCTATTATTTATTTATCATTTTATTGTTGTTGTTTATTTAAAAAAAGACATTGCAAAGACAATCTTTTAAAATTTCTCAACGTGTAAAGTCTTTCTAACAGCTTTCTATAAAGAATGAAAGAGAGAGTATTGGTCATAAGGCTAATCAAGAGTTAGAAAAGTTAGAAAATGTGAAGTTTAACACTTTTATATTTCTATTTTAACTCTTGGATGAAGAAGTGAAAAATACAATCAAATCTGTGAAGAAGATAAAAGCTCCAGGTAATGATGAAATGACAATTGATATCTTAAAAGAAGCAGGTGAAAAAATATATTTTTTGGGGGGGGGGGGAATTATATATCCAATGTCTAAATGATAAAATTGTATCAGATGATTGAATTCTACCCATGATCAGCTTCTTTTATTTATTTATTATGAAATGTGAATACACATTTATATATATGTTTTAAATTTCTTCAAAAGTCAGATTATGTATAAGAATTTACAATATAAACATTTAATATATATATATGTACATATTGAAAAGGAAGGTTTTTAATAAATGTATTTTACCAGTTCTTACTTATGGATCTGAAACTTGGACACTTAATAGAAGAGCAATACAGAGACTTCAGACCACTCAAAGAAGTATAGAAAAAAAAACATGTTAGGAGTAACAAGAAGAGATTGAAAATGCAATATATGGGTAAGAGAACAAACAAATGTTCCTGACCTCATTGAAAAATTAAAAGACAGAAGTGGAGTTGGGCTGGATATATTGATAGAAGAGATGATAATAGATGGACAATTGAAATCTTAAACTGGATTCCAAGAGATTGTAAAAGATCCAGAAAGAGACATGTGAGATGGATGAATAAAATAAGAAAGTGTGCAGGGGTGATGTGGAGAAGAGGAGCTAAAGATCGGAGAAGATGGATTGAACTTGGAGAGACCTTCATCTTGCAGTGGATTGATAATGGTTGATGATGATTGTCAGAAATATTTTCACTGATAAAAGATGTAAAGATTTTTTTCAGATTTTCCTACTTGAAAGAAAACAATGAGAAATAAATAAAATCAACTTTAGCATTTGTATGTAAAATTTGTGAAGACATGATGCTTCATTAACTACTGAAGAGGTGAAAGGAAAGATTATTCTATAATATTTTTTTAGAAAACAAACAAAACTTTTACTTGTTTTTAAATAACTTTAATATATATTTACAAACTTACTAATTAAACAGGGATATTAGTTATTATATATTTTAATTAGTTTTTATTTTTTTGAAGAAAACATACAATATGAAATTTAAAAGTGAAAAATATTAGTGCATTCAAAATGAAATAGCAAAAACGTTTTACAAAATATTTTTAAAAATCTAAACAAAACTTAGTTATAGCATAAAAGCTTTTATTATTTCAAATTTACATTTGGTACTGTAATCGTATTATCATGATAAATTTAAAAAAATATTGAAAATTATATGACAAATGATTTATTATTTTACAAACTGTAATAAACGTATTGCATCAAAGTTTACTTCTTTTCTATATATAATTAAATGATAGAATAATTTGCTTTTTGAAGGCAATTTTTTATTATTATTAATTAACAATAAAAAAAAAACAAATCATATGTATAAAAAATAAATATAGAAGACTCATAATGTACTGTATAATGATGTACCTGAAATCTTGATGATAATGAGTTCAGTTTTAGTGGATGGATTGAAAATTGTTTTTATATAGCATGTAAATTTTTAAATCAGTTCTGAATTTTTTTTTAGTTTCTTAGATTACAATAAAGTCAGATAACTATCTATAGCTGCAATCTGGAAAAAAAAAATTACTAAACATGCTGCTCTCTGAAAAAAGTTCAAGCTTCATTCAGTTTTGAGCCTCAAATCATGGATCTGACAAGAATGCACTATTACATCAGAAGACATCCAATATTAATCAATATTTAGAAAGGGATAGTCCAATATATGTGAGTCTTATATTTATGGTAAAGCAGAGCAGCTAATGTAAAAAATAAGTTACCATTGAACAGCCATTTTGAATATTTTTCTAGTCTTGTTTAATCTTTTAGCTATCAAACACTAATCACTGTTGGAATATTTGATTTCTCTATGGACTGATTATTTGAGAAAAAATTTCTAAGTCTATTTGAAAATGAGGGAATAATATAAAGATTACCCAGATCAATAAAGAATAATATTTCTGTACTGTAATTTTTATTAAACTACACTCATGCACGCAAGGTAGGAGGGACTGGTTTCTATCCATTTTTAATACCTTGTGGTGGGATATATCATAAGCGTATGACCAAAGACAGTTTTTGGACATATGGTTATGATTATATTCCTCTACAAGGTGTTAAAAGTGGATAGAAACCATTTCCTCTACATTGCGTCTTTGATCATATGTTTATGATTATATCCCTCCACAAAGTATTAAAAGAGGATAGAAACCAGTTCTTAACTTGCGTGAGTGGGGTTTATTGAAAAGTATTCTACAGAATTATTATTCATTATTGGATAATCTCTAAGTCTAATGAATGACTAATAACAATTATTAATTACCCAGACTCGGTTCGCACCCAAGTTATTATACTATGAAGACCTTCGGAAGATGGTGCAGGAAATAGTGATAAATAAGGTAGCTAGTTCATGGTAATCTTTTGCCTGTTTTTAAATTATCTATAAAGCTAAAAATATCAGTAGGGTCGTGTTTTATGCCCATATATATAAAAATTTGTAAATATACAAAATGCAAATCTTTTTTTTTTTTAATTTGCAACAAACAACAGACATACAAAAAAAAAACATTGAGAAAAGTTTTATTCTTACTCTCATTACTTTAAAAGCGTTACAAAAAAAAAAAATACTGTTTGTGTGTATTGTTTAAATTTGTCTAAAGAGAGTTAAATTGTTTTTAACAAACATTTTTTTTTTTAAAGCAGTTAAACTTACAGCTGTTGTTTGTATTATACTTACTACTTGATTAGATTTAAAAAGAAAAAAAATAACGACAAACAAAACAAAACTTTCAACAGGTTTTGGTATATTCAGAGAATTTTAAATTTATTAAATATAAAAGAAAAACAAGTACTGTACTTAATAATTTCTAAAAGTGCAGAATTGTTTTTTTTTTTCCTTTGTACTTACATCTTGAATTAAATTAACATATTTATTGCATTTAATAATAAAGGATGTTATTATCAGGCCACAAAAAACGCTTAATAACTTGAACCGTTGAGAATTTAATATATAATTTAACGTTATAATTATAACCTGATATTGAAAAATTATTTTAATAAAAACTAGATAACTAATTTTTAACAAAAATAGGATTATTTTTGAATTAAATTAACATATTTATTGCATTTAATGATAAAGGATGTTATAGATATTTAAACTTAGGGTATTAAACTGAATTATAACTAGGCAGATATTAAGATTTCTTAATCAGTAATTATGATAGCAGTTGACTCACTATGGGTAGCAATATACTAGTGAGCAAAAGTTTGCTGCAGAAATAAAAACGACTGGACATCAGAAACAAATTGATACTTGAGTATGCAGGTGCTAATAGGATTCTCGAAAATGGACAATTTTCAGCATATATGTGTTTAGGTGTATCAGTGTTATTAGATAGAGTGGAGAGAGGTGGGTGGTGTGAAAGTCTGTGCTCATATATCCTATATTACATATATATATATATCCACAGGTATATAACAAGCCTGTGTTTCAGTTATTAAACTACTTTATAGAAAAAGAAAAAAACTTTTAAAAATCTTATTGTGGTAGTGAAATACAACTTCATAATATGATTGGAGGCCAGATGAAAGAGGATATCTTCTTTTATCAGACTGAATAGATTGGTATTGATAAATGAAAAGTTAAAAATATATTTGCAAGTTTATTTAAAATGGTTTGTTATGAGTCTGCTTACACATAATTTCAGGTAAGAAGCCAATAAACATCACATGATCACCATTTCTTAGGCTTGCTTATAACTGTTGTTAAAACAGGCAAAACTCACTATATGTATTGCCACACACCACACAAAGCCTTCTGGCATCCATTGATTACTCTAGCTTGCTGTGTGTGGCAATATGTATAGTGAGTTTTGCCTGTTTTAACAATAATTTCAGGTACCTTGTTTGAAATAGAATGATTTGTAATATGATTATATTTCTTCAGGTTACACATTTAAGTAGAAGTAAAATTATTCACATGCTGTTGAACTTAGTAATATTAAAATTGATTAAGAAATTTACTAGCACAATTTCAAACTGTAATTTTAAACAGAAGATAATCAACCCTTTACACATGCACTGCACTGTTTTTAAATCAATCTTGTTTTTGTTGGCTATCGGAAACTCTTAATCCAAGGCACAAGATAGAGATTTTGAAAAGATAAGAGCAGCCATCTTATCTTTATACCTAAATTCAATTATATAGGCCACTCTTAAGAATCTTGGAAAGAGAGCATGAACATATTATATTATTCTCTTTAATTCCATTTTCTTTATTACACATATTAACATTGATAAAATTTTAACATTTACTGCATATTAATATTAAGAGATGTTAGAATTAATATAATTGGCTAAAAGATTTACTAGTGCAGTTTTGAATTGTAATTTTAACAGAAGGTAATGAACCCTTTATGCATGCACTGTGCTGTTATATTAAATCAACATTGTTTTTGTTGACTATGAAAAAAACTCTTGATCCAAGGCATATTCATGCTCCCTTTTCAGTATGCTCAAGGTTGGCCTATATAATTGAATTTAGATACAAAGATAAAACAGCCATTTTTATCTTTTCAAAATTTTTATCTTGTGTCTTGGATTGAGAGTTTCCTCACAAAAATAATATTGATTTAATATAACAATATAGAACATATGTAAAGGATTGATTACCTTATGTTTAAAATTAATATTACTTTAAAGATATCTAGGAAATAGAGTACTACAACTTGTCATATATACTTTTATCACAATTTTTTCAGAATCTTATGCTTAGAACTATATCACAAATTTTGGCATTCAAAGTGCACTATAAAAATAATAAAGTCACTTCTATTAAGAAAAATAATAATTAATTGATAATATAATAGAAAAAAAAATTAAAACACACACACAAAAATATTTTGAAAAGAATTGTAAATTTAAAAGATGATTTGAGAACATGACCAGAATGTTTGATACTATACACAATTGTATGGTTAATTGCTTAGGAGATCATGTGATATTTTTGAGTATGGCAATTCTATTCAATTGATTTAAGTGAGATTTTGTTTCACTTTATTTGAGTTAAAACTAATCCAGAAGTCTTTACCTCTTAATCTGCCAAATTTAAAGATGAAAGAAAAAAAAATTAACCATATATAATGGGTTATTTATTTATATAGTGCTATGTTTTTAATTTGTAACAACTAATATGGAATCACTCCTAACACATGCACTGTATATATTTAAACACTTCAGAAATACTCACCTTTTTAAACACAAGATAAAAGTCTTTTGAAAAGAGAATTCCTGAAGTATTTAAATCTATATAGCTAATGTGTAGAGAAATGATTCCCTAATGATTGTTAAACTAATTAAAGAGATTTGTAATATTTTAAAAGTGTGCAAGGATTAGAGAAAATAAGAGAGAATATGTTTTTATACTTCTTTTATGTTTTTGATATTAAATAGGATAGACATGGAAGTACTTGGTAATGTGACACTTTCATTTTTTACAGATGAAATCATAAGTAGGGACTGAGAATTAAATGATAAAAGATTGAGGCCCATTTTAAAAGCCTGTAAAAATAAATGTCAGATCTGTATGAATTTGAAAGAGATTATATTAACAGATCTGGTTAGTTCAAATATCATTGACTAAAATTATTGAACAATTTAGTGTTTCAAGTTTGACAATCTCAAGTATAATGACTGCAGTTATTAAAATGGGACAATAAACATTATAATGAACAGTTTGAAATCAATACCAAGGGACTGATAGAAACAAAAGATGGTAGCCAAATTTCAGCTGAATAAATCATATCAGGTAAATACAAACACTACTATATCTTTTGAAATTATTCATACTGAGCTTTACAAATAGATAGTTATTGATGGAACCAAATCACTACTGTTTTCTTATGTGAATAATGTGGAAGAGGGGTGTTAAGATGAATGAATTAGTGGTTTATTGGAACTATATCATATGATCAGAAAAATGTTATTAACACTTGCCCTCTATCTCTGAAAGTTTGTATTTCATGGTTACCAAAATAAGTCTATCAGCCAATCTGTATTTTTTCAACTGTGAAATAAAATAATAATATGATTTAGATATCCATATCATGATATTCTTTTGGTCTAACCATTATTTTGCATCATATTTGCGCATTATTTGAACACTTTTGGAGAATGCCCATCAAAAATTATATCTTAATTAATACAGCCTGTGAAACCAAATTAGTTTGATGATCAGAGGGTAAAACATAGAAATTCTGTTCAGCCTGCATCTAGCAATTAAAGAGTTTAGTATTCTTTTTTGCAATTTATAATTAGAAGTTTTGGATTTTTTTTCCTATGTCTTTTGTGACATTAATAAATTTTCTGACTTTTCTAGAAATCTAAAAAAAACAACAAAAAACTGATAATTTAAGCTTTTTGATTACTGTGTATTAATAATGATTTCATATGATTATTTTAACAAAGAAAAATAAGTCCATTCATAAAAAGCTGCTTATTTTTGCTAACTCTACTGTAATTTTTACTAACCTTTTTTTACATGATTGTTATCTATTAATGTTTATAGTTTCAAAAAGGTGTATTAACAATATTTCAATAAACTGTAGAAATATTGTTTATAATGCATACATATTGCATGAATGAACTGCCATGACCCAATTGTTTTTATTATGGTCATTCATTATGTATTATAGTTTGCATATACAGAACATAAATACAATTCAGTTCTAGCATTTTAAGCTCAGATCTCTTATATCTACATCAATTAATATATTTGTGAGAGTAATAAATAACTTTAATAATTGTTATTTTCAATTGTTTTTTTAGAAGTTTGATTATCAATTAAAATTTATTACATTAGAAATAATTATTGACAATTATAATTCATATATGAAAACATGATTGTGAGTATTTAGATCTTACATTGTTAAAGCCTGCAAGAAACATCAATTTCAAATTAACATTATCATCATCATCATCATCATCATTATTGTTGTTATAAAAATACTTAATCACCGGTTTTACAAATATTATAATTTGATGAGTTTGTTGCTTCTTTTCTTATTTGCATGTAATTTTCTATTTAACCTACCAAACATCATATAACTACCATTTTTTTATGCTTACACAAGCTATTAAAATAGAGGTAAAACTATCCATACAGTATTGCCATTCAGTGCAAGCCAGAGTAATCAATGAATGCAAGAAGATTTGTGCATAAGATCCCTATCTAGTGCCTACTCAGTGAATATCCCCAGACTAGTTTTGAGCCCATAGCTTTTATCAGTGAGAATCCTTGGATCTGAGAACACTGCACCTAGATCTTAGAATCTAATGCAACCCTCAAGCAGCCACTTTTTACTTTTTTAGTTAACTATAAAGCTATGAGTCAAAAATTGAAAACACAATGTTTTCAGTCCCAACTCATTTGCTTGTATAATCATATTGAACAGCATTTTGCATGTTTAACAAGAATAGATTATAAATTTATAAAGCATTTAACTTGATGAGCATGCTTTCAACATTTATGGCCAGATTCATAGCTCTAGTAATAACAGTTTACTACAGCTATGAATCTGACCATAAACATTAAAAGCATGCTCTGCAAGTTAATTGCTCTATAATCTTGTTAAATGGGCAAAATGCTGTTTAAATATAGAAATATTATAATATTTTTTTAATTAATGCTTTCTTGTTTTAATACAACATAATCTGTAATTTCTATTTTTTAATAAAATGCATGAATATTTATATCATTATTGTTAGTTTTAGAAGGCAGTCACTTAGTATATATTTGTAGTGATTTTGATTTTCTGCAATATATATATATATATATTAATCATACGTGTCCCATGTCTTTGATATAGTTAATAATCATTAATCTATTATAATATTAGATTTATATTTCAATAGTCAACATATTTATATCTCAGTAGTCAGTAAATACATATCTAGTTATGCTTTACTATACAGTAAATTAGTGAGAGTAAGTCATAAATTCTCACTATCCAGCATTTGATGAGACTTCTCCATCAATTTTTTTTTGCAGAGAAATGCTGAAAAGATCTTTCTTTATCCTGCCACCTCTGCCACCATTTAAAAATCTGTTTTTAAAAATTTATATACTCAACTTTAATTAAAATTTATATTTTGATAATTAATATTGTATGATGCTATTTTCAAAAAATTATTAATGAACAAGACTTTATTTTTAAAAAAGAACTGGCATTGACAACTTTTGAAATAAATAAAAAAATACAAAAGGAAATAAAAGGAGTATTGCATATTGGGGTAGGGAAATAATATAGTATAGTATGATAAATATACAATAATCTTAAGTTTAAAGAAAAAAAAATTTTTAATTTAGTAATAAAAATCTACTTCTAAAATTGATATTTAATTTGATTTTAGATACTAAGAAATGAAAGAAAAAGCAATACAAATTTTTGATTATAAAAGAAATATCAATCATCAATGTTAAACTTATATAAATTTTTTTAAAAAAAGCTTTGAATGAAAAACACAAGTTTAATAATAATAATAAAAAAATCAAAATGGAGGATTAAAAAAGTATCCTGCATGCAATTAATAGAATGTAATTAAAATAGATAGAAAGGGGAGATTTATTGTCATCAGTTAATCTATATTTTGAAATAAAAAGAAAAAATACTAATAAGCATGGTCTGTAAAACAAAAAAAACAACAATATTAATGAAAAAAAGATAATATGTGATATTGAAAATCAAATATTTATAAGATGGACAAACTCAAACATAATGTTCTGAAGTTTAAATACTGAGTAAAAATAAACACATATTCAGATAACTGAAAATTCTTTAATAGCTCGTCCATATCCAAGCTTTAATTAGCCAATGAGTATTGTAAATGGCTATCTTGCAATTTTTAGCTGAAAGACAAAAATATTTATTTATCATTAGGCAATTAGCTTTGAAAATAGTGTCTTTTCTTTCCATATTTCGCAACTTTTGTGAAAAGATATTGGAGAAACTATGCCTAGTAATAGGACCAAAAAATAAAAGTAGAGAGCTGAATAAAAGTAAGAAATGAATCAGATTAATGGTTTTAAAAATTAGAAGGAAAGCATCTATAGAGAATTGCAATCTTATAATATATATATATAATTTAGATGGAGAATTTCTCAATTTGATTTAACACAAGAATTTCAATGACAATAAAGTTGTTATATGTAAAACTTCTATTCTATCATATATACTTCAAAAATAAATAATGATACCTGAAGTGTTTGAAGTATGAGCAGTAGAATAGAAGTTTTAATTATAATCAGCATCACTATGTGGGTAAGAATCATCTTTGTGCAAGGTTTATGAAATAAAATTTGTAAACTAAAAGTCATGTTTTCCAAGCACTTTCACATATGGTAAAATAAAACAAATTACTGTTTATAAAATAATTTTTGAAACAATAATTACATAATACCTTAAAATAAAAATATTTATTTAATTAATTTGAAATTTGAAATTTTTTTCTTTCAAAATTTTTCATATTATTTTTTAAACAATACTGAGAAATTGTTAGTAGAGATAGGAAATATCTCAAATAAAATATTTTTTTAAATATTTAAGTGTTTTTATTATATTTAAAAGAACCACCAACATCACACACATCCATGAAAATATTTCACTGTTTTCTCTCCCCTTCTCAGGTCAGCTCTGATATTATATAAGTAATTCTAATTTACTTATATGGTTATTAAAAGAATTATCCACAGCTAGAGCATGATTTTTTGGAAGTTTTCACTGCTGAATTCCATCCCACATAATGAGGAGAAAAGATAGTCCAGCTTGTTTATTATTCTTTCTGAACCAATATTTAGATCAATTTTATTAGATTGGTCAATAATTCTTGTTTTAAATCCTATACAAAATCTCTCATGCATAAGCTTATTTACATTTTCTATTAACAAAGTTATATTCAATAATAAAATATTTCCCTATTTTTTAGATGGTATTATACCATTATTGATAACTATAATATATATATATATATATATATATATATATATATATATATAATGCAATATTTTAAATTTTCATACTTACAGTGCTTATTGATATAACTTTTATATTTCATTAGGACCCCCAAATTAGATCAATTTTAAATAACATAGCTGATATAATTTTCACATTCTATTAGCACCTTTCTGTTAAAAAACTCTTTGTTTTAGAAATCCATTAGTTACTTTTAATGCAGAACCTCTCACACACATAACTTGTTGATGTTTTCTATTAACGAAAAGAGTTTCAATTGATTTCATTCAATAATAAAATATTTACACTTCTATATTATTTTATTTTTTAATGCTTATTAATAACTAAGTCCTATTATATATATTATATTTTATAACATAGTTTGACAATTAGGGATTTGACCAGAATTTATTTAAGGGAAGACATTTCAAGTTTTCAAACTTAGATTCTTTATTCAATATATTTTTAGAAGCAATTAAAACACCCTTGCATTTTATTTTGTTTATTCATTGTATTGGATAACTATTAAAAAAAAAATCAAACACTTGGTTTGTTCCACTAGATATACATTTTTTAGACTTTGTCAATAGGGCAATCCTATAGTGTTTGCATTAAATAATATTGTTACCATAAAATTTGTTAAAAATTAAATGTTTTGGCATGCAATAATATTTTTTTTTAAAAATATGCTTTTACACTTTCTGTTTTCCTTAAATTTGGATTGTAGTGTGGATTATGGATTAATTATGAGTTTTTAGCTAGAGAACAAACCTGAGCCACATCCAAGGAAAAACTGTTTTGTAAAATGTATAAAAAAATAATATGGCATATAAAAAAGATATTATTAAAGATAGAAAGAACTATTTAGTAAAATGTGTAAAAAGGCAATATGACATAATAATTAAAAAGAAAGATAGCATTGGTATTAAAAATGTTTTGCACAAGACAGCATCAGAATCAATTCTAAGATTTCACATTCTACAGTTGGCCACTCTATCAGTACTCTAAACTGAATAAGACATTTAAATTGTGTAAAATATCATTGATAAACATAATTTCAATACATGCAGAATTACTGTAATTATGAGGCAATACTTTTAAAGTAAGTTTTATTTTTAACTAAATATTAATATGTTACTTTTTATATAAATTATGATATTTAAATAATACTAATTGGGAAATCTAAATATTTTTATTTACATATAAATTTTATTAATTATAGTGACAAAAAGGTGTCAGCTTGTTTGTATTTGTATATATGAAAATATAGATATTTGAACTCAGACTTTCAAGACCCTTCACCATTCACACTATCTCACACTATTGATACACATGACCAGACACATTCAGAAAAGATAAATAATCACCAATAGATGTTATTTCATGTTAAACCAGCACTCATCATACAAAATATATATATTAGTGATTATTTATCTTTTCTGAATGTGTCTAGTCATGTGTATCAGTAGTGTGATATAGTGTAGATGGTGAAGGGGCTTGAAAGTCTGAGTTCAAATCTCTATATTTACAATTAGGCTCCAGATATAAGAATGCCTGGTATTTCACATCTTGTATATATGAAGTATATTTTGAGGCTCAAGCAATTGTCACAAGTTTAACAAAGAAGTATTCCTCTTGCATTTAAATAAAAAAATATTTATAATCAGAATAAATTTTTAACAATAAGGTGATTCAAATATCTAAACATATATATATATAAATTTTATTAATTATCATGACAAAATAATGTCAGTCTGTCTCATTTAGTATAATTATAAGAGTATATATAAAGTATATTTTGAGTTCTAGCCTCAAAATTTGAGACTTGAAAAATTGTCACAATAAATTTAAGTAAAGAAGTATTACTCTTCTATTTAAATAAAAGATATTTACACTTAGAACATATTTCTAACAATGAAGTGTTCTGAAAATGTAAACATATTTATTTACATATAAATTTTATTAATTATCTTGATATCATAGCAATTCCATGATGGAGTACTTTGTGCCCCACACAATCTGCTCATTGGCAGCCTCATTATATTACATATGTGAAAAAAGAAATAAGAAATTGGATCAAGAATATCATGTGTTTGTGATTATTAAAAATAGCTACTTAAATCTTTAGTAAAGTTTAATATTATATCTGGATAAAAACTGATATGATAATCTCTAGTCTAATAAATGATTAGTAATAATCATTAATGCATTTATCTAAAAAGGATGTGTCAAATGCAGATTAAATTGTAATGACAATATAGTTAGTTGCAATATTGCTTTGGATTTATAAAATGTTTTAAAAAAATAATAATAGTAATAATGATAATAATAATAATTATTAATTAATTCAATTAAAAAAGAATTTATTGATTAAAAAGGATAAAACATATATCTTTTTTTTAAAACAAAAAGGGGGTGGGTGGCAGCAAATAAGTTAAATTGAGCAACATAATTAAAAAACAATTTAAGCTTTAAGACAAATTTATTTCTTATAAAATGACTAACATCAAAAATACTTTTAATGAAAGCTACTAAAATTATATTATAAACAAATTACACACTAAGAAACTATAGTGTTTAAATGCAGTGTAATACTGAATTCAAGTGATGTTTTTTTTTTAATTCTAAAGTTGCCAAAATAACTAAAGCTACATGATATACAAGCAAGATAAGTTTTATTTCAATGACTCCAATATGCAGCCTGTGCGAAACCACAGATAGTTTCTGTTTGAATAGAAATGTGGTTATAAGAAATAAAAATGATATATCTAATAAATTATTTATGAAAATGAATAAAAAAACCTTATATCTAAATAATAATAAGTCTTTGCAGTTGATCAAAAAGTGGTATCTAGAACAGCAGGATGTTTACTGAAATTAACCAATTCTGAAGTCTTTTTCTACTAGCTGCTTGCACTTTTTATTAGCATGAAAAAATGTCTTCTCTTGAGCAATTATTTGTATTAAATGTTTTAAAATAATCTAAAAGAGTTGTACAAATATATATTTCCATGTTAAATTATGTTTAAATTAAGTTTACAAATTCCATACTATTTTAAAAAAATTTAATTACCCATTTATTAAAAAAAACATCATGCATGATAAAAGTATTTTAAGCTTTTAGGAATGCAAAACTTTTTGTATTGATAATTGAGTTTTAAATCTTCATTGAAGTATAAGGTATTTGAAAATTATAGAGAGAGACATTACATTGGGATTTAAATCTATATTTCTAAAAATTTGTTTATAACATTACCATGATGCTGGATTATTTTTTACCATTCTAATAGTTGCTGCCTTTAGTGAGAAATATGTTATTTATAAAACCCTCATCTTTAATTTGTTGTTGTATATCTATATTTTATTAGAAAAAAAAATAAAACCCATCAAAAGAGTTTCTGATTAGACAAATCTGGCAGAGGATAAAATTCCAGATCTAAAAGATTAAATATGAATAGAAATAGGAATCAAAGAAATTATCTAAAGGATGATGTAATAATCAGACTAGAATAATACATAAATATTAAACTGATTTGATTATTTCAAGTACAATCAATAGAAATAGAGGTATTCACCCAAAATCTGACTCATCAAATAAAATATCTTTTTATTCTTTCACTTTAAATCATCTGAAAGTGAATCCAAATATAAAAGATTAATAGAGTAAAATTTATAAAAGGTAAAATAATTAATATTAATTTTTTTAAAAAAAAATTTATATGTAAAAAAAAAATGAAATAATTTTACGAATCAACAACTATTAAATCAGTTAATGCAATTTTTTCATTTGCATTATCTCATAATATCCATTAATATTCAATGTTTGCACAGTATATGTTTTTTCATGGTTTAAAAATATTAATTACTTATATATCTCAGAAAGCGATTATTTGATCAATATATAGTTTATGTATTATTTAACAAATACATTACTATATAATAAGATGAATATTAAACTGTTTTAGTAAAACATCAAAAAATATTATTTCTAAACTTCAGTTTTATTCTGCAATCACAATAAAATTCTTTTATTTTCCAGTCCAATAGTATGTAAGATCAAGTAATTCTTTAAAAACTAAATACATCATTTTTTCTGATACATTTCTATTTTATTTAAAAACATTAATATAAGATCAAGTATGTATTTTAAGGAATTATGACTGTACAAGCATCAGTTTAGTCATTTTAGAATCTTTTATGGTTGCAAAATTCGATCTACAAAAGAAATAGTGGATTTTAAGTTGTGAGTTAAGACATTGGTCTGGCTAAACATCTTCATAAAAAATTTTGAATTGCAATATGTTTAAATTTTTTTACTATGATTGGTTTATTTACAAAACAAAAATGTTTGCAGTTATGTATTTAAAAACGTGGAATATACCAACAATAAGTAAATGACTTGTGTTTTTAACATAAAATTAAAAATAAAGAGAAAAATATATAACTAAAAGGATTTAAACTTAGGACTTTTCAAAATGTTCATCTTCCATTCTATCTCAAGCAACCAATACACATGACTACACACATGTAAAAAAGATACATGATTTCCAATATACGTATTTCGTGCTGAACCAGCACTTATCAGTTGGTTCAGCATGAAAGACATATATCGGGGACCATGTATCTTTGTTGCGTGTGTGTGGTCATGTGTATTGGTTGCTTGAGATATAATGGAGGATGAGTAGACTGAAAAATCCTGAGTTTAAATCCCTCTAGTTACATATATAGGAAACATTCAATGCAAATGAAATATTGCCTTAGAAAAAGAAAATATATATGTAATATTAAGATTCATTAACAGAAACTAAAAATAAAATTCAAATACTATTTTCATTAGAAATTGTAAGCACGTTTATTGAATAAAACATTTAAAACAAGATACCAAATCACTAATTGGATTGTATAATTCATCTGATTCATTCTATTCAAAATTCAATGATATTAAAAAGAGCATTGATGAGACACAAGTTCGAAAAAAAGCTTAGGATCTGCAATAATGATGACTAACAATTGATAAATACATTTGAATACAATAAAATAAAAATATCTAATGGTTTATAAACATAAAAAATAGATCAACTTATCTAAAATGTAAGGTCAGTAGTATTTTATAGTTTTTTTTTTTTTCATATGTCATAGCATCGGCCGGGACGCGAACCCATAACCGTCTGCAACCAACTACTTGCTTACATGGCAGTTGTGATACCTCTCAGCTAACAGCGCAAAACTAGTATTTTATAGTTGTAAAACAAAAAATGTATTAATATGTAAAAGTGTTCAGAGGAGTCACTTGTTATTCTGTCCAATAGCTGGTCAAAACAAAAATTACATATTAATAAAAAAAATTAAGACTTTACAGAAAAAATATTTAAAATTTATTTAAATTGCATGAGAAGTCTAATAATATAAAAGAATAAATATGATGAAAATGATAAATTAAAAATTTATGAAAAGAAAAAGATTCCACATGGAAAATAATCACATTAGTGAATCAATGTTTACAAATATAGAAGTTTATAATCAATCTTAGAATAATAGGAATAGAATTATGCCTTCTTTAAAATTAAAAAACATGAAAAGAAAAAAGAGTATTCATGTCAACTAAGTGGGGATCTGAATAACTTCTAAACACACAAGCAAAAGCAGATTTTGAAGGAGAGAAAATGTTAGAAAAATATAGATTATGTGATAATAACTTGGATATTTTATAATGAAAGGTCTATAGTCCTAAAAGTGTAATGCTAAATTTATAAAGTTTGCCCCTAAAAAAATATTCAAGATAATTATTTATATAAGTAATATGTGTTTGAATAAGCAATCCATATCAGATTAATAAAATATATACAATCTATTATTATACATATATAAATTAATATATTATGTTAAAATTGTATAAAATGAAATTTAAAAAACAAACAAAAACAAAATAAATTTACAGTATGCAAATTATATATTGACAATATCTTCAGATTTAAACATGTAAAAGGAAATAAATTGTTTCTATCATAATCATCCAGATAACATTCACGAATCTGCTAAAAAGCATATAAAAGAATACCAGTTAAAAAAATCTCGGAAGTCAGAAGAAATTATATTATTAATATAACCTTGATAATACTTTTTGAATGTCTATTTGAAAATTATAATATTTTGTATATAATAAAGAAACGTATCGAAAAGTCTAAATCAAGTTTGTTGATCTTAACTATATATGGTTTAAACATAGTGCATATGAAAAGGAAATATATAAAAACAATACTTGAGCAATATATGCATATACATCACTGATATATGTATAATCATATCACTAGTAGTTCAAAAAATCAAGTGATATTTCTGCAAGAAAATAATAAGCTAAGTGCAACAGATCTGTTCAAAAGATCAAAATGAGATAGAATTGATCAATGGACAATATATTAGATTATGAGTCTGCACCTCTTATTATTACACTAAACTTTGGCATATATGTGGTTGATCTGATGCTGGATGTACACACACCAATATCTTTATGTATAAGAGATTCTAAAAGATTGAAAAGGTATAACTTAAACACAATTATGAATATTTAAGGTCAAATTTAATCAAAATGAAATAGGTGATCAAAAAACAAACACAATATAATATCAGCAAAAAAGGACAATAGATTGTATGAATGAAATAATTTGATTTGAGAAAATAACAAAAATCGTGTAATACATCATTCATTCTGAAATATGGAAAATAAGTTCAAGGATTAAATGAAAATTGAAGCATATAAAAAAGAATGTGATTAGGTATATAAAAATAACATGCAATAAATAAAAAAGAGAATACTACATAGACACTGGATATAGAGACAATAGTAATAGGTAAATGCATAGAAAAGAAAAATAATTTGGATAACAACGAGTACAACGAGCAGAAAAGTATTAAAGAAGTGCAAGTAAAGAATGAATCCAATAAATGAACAAGCTTTTAAAGGGGAAAAAGTCAATATATATCAATAGTTGAAAATTATAATTCTACAATATTGAATGTTCTAACTCTAGTGATAGAAATCTTGTTTTAATTACATTTGCTTGCTTTTCGTCCAATATATTTTCAAATAAGATGTTTGTTTACATTTATATACAGAGCAAAATCGGGATTAGATTTGACAAAGAATCTTATTCAAATATTTATTTTGGATGAGTTATGTTATAATGTAGATATTTAAACGATAAAGGCAGCAAGAGATAAATAAATTTTTAAAGTGTACATTTTGAAAGTATTTAAAAAATAAATTTTATTTTGACGGGGGGATAAAGATCATTAAAAAAAGAAATTGAATTAGTCACATACGAAGGAAAATTAAAAGTAAAGTTACCTTTATAAATATATTACCTCTATGACCTATAAATTAATCTCTTTTAAGTCTCTTCCCTGACTTTTTTATTTAATTACGCCACATGCGTTTGCAATGTGTATTATAAATTCACACACGCGCGCTTTAAATATATATTTTTATTAATAGGTGTTTGTAATTGTATCATCTATAATATTGAAAAAGGCGGGGATCTGCTATATTTTGTATAATGAGTGTTTCCTGTCTGTTACTATTGCAGATCTGAAATAAACAGGAAATCATGGAAATAAAAGAAATAAAAATAAAAAAAAGTAATAGAAAAATGCAAATATATTATATAATGGATATATGAAAAATAATTTATAGTTACATCGGAAAAAACATCCAATAATATCAAATAAAGAAAACAAAATGACTAATTTGAATTATGAATATACGCAGTCCTAAATTTTTAATACTCTTTTTTTTATCAACAGTTAATATGCAGATGTATTTCATTTAAATTTAGATATAAGCAAAAAAGTTATATTCAGTTATTTACCACATAATATATGTATATGTAAAGAAATGAAGGTGCTGCATTTATTAGGATTGAAAATTATAAAAAAATAAAATACTATGCATATAATTGCTAAGAGCTTTATATCATAAAGACATCATTTTCACTTTGCCATTGCCGTGCCATTACTCTTTTGCGCTCTAATTTAAGATGGTTTTCCTATTTATAATATCATCAAAAGTATATTCAGCCAATATCAATTCACTGCAGCATAAAAATATTTCCAAGATAATTCCAGTTTTTCAGATTCAAATATCCTCTCTTCTTCATATCATTTCAATATACTTTATTATTTCATCCATCTATGTCACGTGATTTTTTTCTAGATATCTTACAATCTGTTGGATCCAGTTTGAGATTTCAACTTTGCATCTCATGTATCTTTTCTAGCAAGTGTTGATTTTAATTCCACTTCAGCTCTTAACTCTTTCAATGATATCAATAATACCTGTTTACTCTTATATCTGCATATTTTCCTCCAAACACTTTTTTATTGTTTTCAAAACACATCTTCTCATACTTTGTTGTGGGGTCTGACATCTCTATATTGCTTTTCTATTAATTATTCAAGACTCAAACTGTGGAAGTTATATAAATTAAAAATCTTCATTTTCAAACATATAATTATATTTTCTTTAAATATTGTTTTTCTACCAAAAGCACCCCATGCAAGTGTAATCCTATGACTAATTTTATGTTTTCATTTACATTAATAATCAGACTAGGATATTTTTAATGATTAACTATTTCTAACTATGATTATGAAATCATTGAATATTAATTTTTTTTAGTATTTATTTTTAGTCCTACTTTTTTGCTTTTGTCTGCTAACTTTTGTAGCATTTTCTAAAGAACTAAAGCATTACTTACAAGAACAACCATATCATTTGCAAAATCTAGATGATCCGAATAATTTTCAATTTATTTTTATTTTCTTAGTTTCTCATTTTAATCTTCAAAATACTTATCACAAAGCTGCTATAAAAAGATTTGGAGTTATCAAATCACTCTGACATTCACTCTTATCAATCTTTTTAGTACCATCACAGATGTAGTCTAATAGTTTCTATTGCATTTTTATAAATATTTTTCAAAATATAAGAATATTCTGGGTCCATACATTGATTGGGTATAAAGTTTTAATCTCTACGAAAATGCTTATAGAACCAATGCCTTTTTATAATGGTAACTCATATTGGATTTTTGCTTTTTACAACTTTTCTTGAATCTCTATGTGATCTATTAATCTAAATCCACTTTTTAATTCACTATTTGAATCTAAATGAGTTGCAATTATCATAGTAAAGATCTTATATAGAACATATAAAAGTGACTCAACATAAAAACAATACATAGAATTTAAACCACTCAAAGAAGTATGAAGAGATGCATGTTCTGAGTAACAAGAAGAGACATGAGTGATAGAACAATAGATGTTACTGACATCATTGATACTTAAGAGACTGAAGTGAAGTTGAGCTGTATATATTGTACCCTTTTGTTTAGGTTAGAATGAATTATTTGTAATAATCTATTGAAAAATTTTAAATTTTGAAGTTGGATAAGGGGTGATGTATGTTGTGTGTTAATAATCTTTAAATAATTTAGTTAAGGCAAGTAAAATAATTGATGTATAGTATTAGGTTGGTGTTTGTAAGAAAACAGTTAACCAAAAATCATTATAAGATTGTATGTTTGGGAGAATTGGCCATAATAAATACTGATTTAATAAGTGTTATAAATAATAATTAGGGTAAATTTTAAAAGTAACGCTTTAAAGTTAAACGAATAGATTTAGTAATAATAATTGTATTTAATGGCTATATTTTTAAAATCATTTGATTAAAAAATAATAATGTGGAAGAAAAGTGTATTTTTTTTGGTTTTATAATTTTAAAATAATTATTTTAAAATTGTGCTATAATAGTGATTATGTAACATTTTATAAATTAAATTATTATTTTAGTCTTTAAATTATTAGCACCTTATTTAGTTTTGTAAATCACGTGACACACACCTGTGTTTGAAAATAGAATAATATTATATGTTATAAATGTTAAATTGTATTTTAAAAGTGAATATAATAAATAAAATCAGATTTATGTTTTTTGTTGAAAATAAATACGTTAAGTTCAAAATAAAGGTAGAAATGGTAATAAATATTGAAATGTGATTTTTAAAGATTATTTTAGAGTCTTTAGTAAGTGAAAATAAAATGTGAAAATTAAGTAAGAATTGAATAATATAATAAAAAATAAATATTTAGTAAATTATTATTAACTTTAACTGTAAACCAATGTTCGTGGTCTCGGATAATTTGAGGCCAGGATTGTTTAACGGACCAATCAAAATTGTAATCAGCTGGAGTATTTAAGAGCTGTTTACATTTTAGCAGACGATTATTGAGCTGTTATCTCATTCTACCAATGTGCTATTATAACATCGTTAGTATTTCAACAATTTCGGTAAAGTATTTAGTAGTGTAATAATCCATTTTATTTAAATTCAATTTTTGTAAAAGTACAGTAGTCTATTATTATAAGCTCATGGGATATAGAAATGTTTTGCTAAAAAATTAAATTATTCCTTACTTTGCCAACCTGCTTTGTTCAATTTGTCATCAACTTAAACATGAAGAAGTCATCACTAAATATAAAAAATTTAATGGAGGTATTCAAATATTATTATCGTATAAAGTATATAATTTTTCCTATGTTGATAAGTCGTATTGATTTACGACTAAATTTCATAAAAAGAATGTCACAGAAAATATATATATATATAAAATTTTCATTAAAAGATATAAAGTTAAATGAGATAATGTATTTTATGAAAAAAATTTATTTAAAATACAATGGAAAAATACTTTTAAAGGAAAAAAAACTTAAATTTGACCGAACAATAATTTTAGAACGTGGAGATATTTCTTTCTAAAGAAATATTGGAAATATTTTAAAATTGGAATTTTTCCTAAAAAATATGAGATCATTTGCGAATGAATATATGACTTATATCCTATTTTAAAAAATATTACAAGTTAGTCATTAAGGTATGCGGGACATGCAAAAGTTTATTTAAATTATTTGGGAAAATAATTTAAGTTATTTGAAAATATTGGGAGAAGTATTGGTTGTATCAAAAGATATTAAACCTCAGTAAATATGGAAAAGTTACAAGAATTTGGAAAATTATCTTGACGAAGAGTATTTAAGGTTAGATATTTAACTAACAATACCTGTTTTAAATATTTAAAGTTTTGGAGATAAGAAAAATATTAATTATATTAGTGTAAGTCTTATAGAATAAAAGTAAACATACCGTATTTAACTTGAACTGTCAGTTTGGATTATATATTACAATGTTAAGAACCGGAGCATGCGTGATTATTGACATCAAAAGTGTGTATTAATGTTTTTTATCAGAAGAAAAGATACTTCCTGTAATGAACTTATTATCAAGAAAAGAACATTTCATTGTAGGAAATTCTAATAAAATTATTGTAAATATGGTTTTAAAATTAATTTTTTACTAACACAATTATAGTAATATTTATTCATAGTATAAATATAGCGTAGAAACAGAAAACATTAAATTATTTACAACTTAGTAATTAAATTTTATTGTAAAAAAAAAATCTTTAACTTAGTATATTTTAAAGTGTGATAATGTGGAATAAACGATAATAAAATGTTTATTTAGATCGTACTCCAGATGACATCACTAAGTAATTGCCAACAGAAATTACTTATGGTAATAATGTAAATTACTAATAGTTTTAAAATGTGTTTGTTATTTTGTACGGATGGATGCGTATATAAAACACACACCTACACATAATTTATCATTTGTTTACTTATTTAAGAATATGCATAATTTTAATGATATCATAAAGATATTTAAACATAAAAAAAATATAAGTATATGATTCTATTAAAACTGAATTGGATGTTTTGTTGAATAATTTAAAGTGTTAAAAATATGACACTGATTCTGATTGTTTGTGCTAAAGTTTGAGAACTATTAAAGAATGAAATAATCTTATCTTATTAGTTAGTTAGACTGTTATTCTAAAACTGAATTTATTTGTTATTATAGAAATGAGGATGAATTTAGTGATGTAAATTGGTGAATTTAAATGCTAATATCTTAGTATTCGGTTATATAAGACCAGGATAATATTGTATGTAGGTTTTATTTATATGGGAAGAAGAATATACTATATTGATGTTTATACAAGTATAGTTAACATAGCCCTATATCTTGTTTATATTCATGGCAGTGTTTATTTTTCTATGTGTTAAAGCTTAATGTGCCATAGTGCTGAATGAATAGCCTGGACATTATATTTGGTAGAAGAGGTTATTAAACAAATATGTTATACCTCAGTTCATGTACACTGTGCCCATGATGGTTAGTTGATAAAGATGTTAAGTTGAAGTTATAGTTTACCCCATATGCCTACTAGTTTATGTGTTATTGAAATTTATTGGAATACATTGTAAAAGATGGTTGTTTTAAAATTGGAAATAATAATTAAGTTTGGAAATAGAGAATTGTTAAATTGGATAAGATAAGTTGCGTTGCTTAGATTATAATAAGTGTAAAAATTATAAAAACATAATTTCATCAGTGAAAGAATCATAAAACTTTTATAGTTAAAATGATATTTTTTTTTTTTTAGAAAATAAATAGTTGACAATTTAAAAGAATTTATAATGATATTATTTAATTATTAAAATTTTTTAAAAAGACATACTTATAATGCATATTTTTATTTATGATTAAATGTAATAAACTGAATCGTGTTGAATGAATGAAAGTAGTCATAAGTTTTACAAAAATAATTTTATAACAACACACTAATCCATACATGATATTTAAAGTTTAAAGTAATAATTAGTAAGTAGCTTAGTTTGATGGTATGCCATGAATTAAGGTTGTTCACATGAATATTATTGAAGAATGACTATACAGAATAATAAATTATTTTTTAAAAACTAAATAACAAGGATAAGTTCATAGTAAGAGTATCACCTATATTTTTTAAAACCTATAAAGTAATAAAATCGAATAACTGTAATAAAAAGTTATATAATGATTTTTTTTTAAAAAAAAAGAGAAATATTTTATTTAAGAAATGTTCTGTATCTTATGTTTTAAGTCATTTGATTTGTCTTGAAAAAATACCTGAATACGAATAAATAGAATTCTATTAAAATGTAAATAATGTAAATAATTTTATTGTTAAGTTTGTTAATAAAATTGTTAAATTGTTTTATAAGTCTTGGTGTTGACTCAATTTCTTCACATTACAATTACATAATCACAGATAATTATAATGAAGACATAATATTTGCACATCATAAATAAAATTTTATTTAGGAGTTATATTGTTTTGATATATTTTATTTAAGAAGTTTTACTTATGATATTATTATGATGGTCATGGAATAATTACCAAAGATTTACATTAAATTATCTTAGTAATGATTGCCACATATTCTAAGATTATAATATCATACTAAATATATTTATTTAAGATGCCATATGGATAATGGAGAATTATATTACAATTTTATTATGAGATATACAAGAATAACATTATAAATAGAAAGATAGGAGAGTGAATTGTAGATTAAAGATTAGTATTACTATTTATTATTATTAATATTATTAAATTGTAGTTAGGAATGATATTAAATCCCTTATCATACTTGATTACAACAGTTATAATTAATTTATCATTATTTTAAGAGAACCTGAGATAATTTGAGTTAAATTAGTTTTGAAAAAGATATTAAATTAATTTGTTAAAGGTAATTTACTTAATTAGTTTTGATTAAAGACGTAAGAGTACTATAAATGTAATATTTGAGTAATAGGAATAAGGATAGTATTCTTATGCCATTAAGGTGATATCCAGTGGGAGATTATCTTAATGTATTCGCTCTACTACTTGTAAACTCACTTCATAGTCTCATGATTTGATTAAATATTCATTTATTTCATTTTATAAACCAGAACTATATTATTATTTATTAATTAAGTTAATTTAATCATTGATATTCTTAAAAATATAGTTATTATTAATTTAGATACATTTTAGATAAACATAGTTATTTGTCTGAGCTAGATCAAGTGATTATAATTATATATTTCTGGGAGGTGAGGGTACAATATATATATATTATAACGATCCAAAACAATAGTGGAGACAGCAATCTACATATCTGCAACTACCAGGGCGCCATCTAGGCATTTGAACCTAGAAAAATTTATACAGTAGGCAGATATGCACTGTTAAGATTCCACTTTATTTTATATTTTGGTCATTAGCCCATTGTCACTAGCTCAGTGAGTAGCAGAGATAATAAAATATAAATTTTATATCTTAAATATAAAAGAATAAAAGCCACTGCCAGAAATTAACACATAAAAATATTTATTTACGCACATATAAAATAACATTTAAATTTTGAGGAATAAATTCAACATTTTAGATTTTTCTATTAATCTTTAGTTTTACATTTAAGTAAATTACAACCATGAGTTTAATATTTATTTAGTGAGTTGAGTATGAATAGACTACATAGATCTGCATTTGAAAAGAAAATATTCTTCCCTGATTTAACCTTAGGCAACAAATTTCGCAATCAAACCGGTGCCAATCCATCTGATACATTTATGTATTCAATGTAGCATGAAAATACGACAACACAAAATACTATACTGTCAGGAATGTACATCTGAACAGCAAGTAGAATTAGAGAAAAAATTGTCTCTCTACCAACCAGGAATGCTACATCTGTTGGCGAGTAGAACAATAAACATAAAACTCCATAGGAATGGACTGCGGTCCTTTGCCATCTTACAAACCCATCCATAGGCAAACAGAAGGTGTGTGGCATATATATATAATCCTGCCCGTAGCGGATCTCATACTACATCTACAATTACACAAATATATCCAATCCATTGAACCAATTCAACTACAAAATGAATAACCTAAGATTACCCTCCCTTAATATAACTTTACAAAACTATATAGCCATTCACACCTGACTTAAATTTAACATTTAAATACGTTTGCACAGATTATTTTTATACAATTTGTTTTATAATGTCGAGTATAGATCAGCTGCATAGATTCCATGGTCAAAAACATTCCAAATTAAACACAACCGATCAAAATACAAAGTCAATCGATAACGTCAATTGCTGAGGGAATACAGGAGACCCTTTGGTGTTCATCATAAGACACTGCAGTGACATCGTTGACTTATATATTCTAATCGACTGTGAAAACCACAACATAATCAACCGCTAACGAATCTATGCAATGTCTATACCCAACTTAAATGTAATGCATTTAATAATTTCTACAATAAATATTACTACAAATAAAAATAATAAAATGGAAATGATTTTAGCAAAACTTAACTATATAAATTTAAACAATCAATTATTAATTTGAAAATCAAATAAGAGTTCATTTTAAAATTTAAATTAGCTGAATCTTTAAAAAAAACAATGACGAAAGTTCTTAATTACTTTTTTTGTTGTTGTTAAATTTGTAAAGTTCATAGCTCACGGTAGAAGAGTCCAGGTTTCTGCTTTTAATTCCCGCAATGCCTCCATTGGAAGATAATGTTCTGGAGATGGCAATAGCTGATTCAAGGTATCACAGTCTTTTCATTTTTTTTTTTTAAATAGAGAGTGTGGTATGTGCGTCCTACCACATCTCTCAAACACAAAACGCTGGAACTGTCAGAAAAAACTGTATTTCCCTTTTTATATTATCCACACGGATTCAATCAACAAAATGTCACTAATCCATCACTTTCATTAGGGTTCAAGCCAAGGCTTAGTGCTTCCATTGGTCAAGCTATTTTCTCTTTATTTTCTTATCTATCTTTCATCAGATCATTTTAATTATACAAGAGCCCAAGGGCCAGTTTGGTTTTCGATAATTCATAAACAATCATTTCCATTTACAGATTACATTAATTAATACCTGTTTTTATTTTTAAATCTTGTACTTTTTTATAAAAAAGTACGTTCAAATACTTATTTGTTTTTTTTTTTTTTAAAAATATTTTTAAAGTTTGGCCTCTGTGCGAATGTATATACGTTTAACAAACATTTTAATTTTAGCGTTTAGTTTTTTACTTTTATTTGCGAACTTTTAAGTTTTTATTTTAAATTAATGTAACAACATATTTATATATCGTTACATATCAATAAACTTCCTCAAAAAACAAAAAAACATTTAAAAAAAAAAAAGACTTTACTTAGTGTTAGTAATTTCGTTACACAAATTGATTATATATGAAAATTTCAAAAGGACAAAACTTTTTTTTTAAAAGACAAAACAGTAATTACACACAAATATAATGATTAAAAAAAATGTTGACTGTTGATTCCTTATTACCAGCTAAATTTCTGCCCCCTCCCTTCCAAGTTTCATTTCTCCTACCTTTAACTATTACTTAGGCAAGTTGAACGATTAGATTTTAATTTAACAAGACTTTTTTTTTAAAAAAAATATGATTTAGATTTATTATTACGTTTTATTTATTAGTTTTTATTCCTCAAATTTATCTCTACATATGTGCAATTTTTCTTACTGGCAGCACTTTTTAAACAAAACCTCAAACTGCAACTCCACGTCAATACAACAAATATATTTATACTAATTTCAGAAAAAATATTACGGGCATGATTTATTTTCAAAAGTACTAGTGGTTTATTAAACATCTGGCTATAACTTTACGTTAGTACAAAAATGTACTTATTCCAGAAAAAACAACAAATGTTATTTGCATGATTCACTTTTAAAATTCTCAGGGCACTCGTGATTTATTAAAGATAGAAAATTTCATCATCATCAATTCCCCTTCTCAGGGTCAATCTCTGAGGTAAGGTCACACTTGGGACACCAATTATAACGATCCAAAACAATAGTGGAGACAGCAATCTATGTATCTGCAACTACAAGGGTGCCATCTAGGCATTTGAACCTAGAAAAATTTATACAGTAGGCAGATGCGCGCTGTTAAGATTCCACTTTATTTTATATTTTGGTCATTAGCCCATTGTCACTAGCTCAGTGAGTAGCAGAGATAATAAAATATAAATTTTATATCTTAAATATAAAAGAATAAAAGCCACTTCCAGAAATTAACACATAAAAATATTTATTTACGCACATATAAAATAACATTTAAATTTTGAGGAATAAATTCAACATTTTAGATTTTTCTATTAATCTTTAGTTTTACATTTACGTAAATTACAACCATGAGTTTAATATTTATTTAGTGAGTCGAGTATGAATAGACTACATAGATCTGCATTTGAAAAGAAAATATTCTTCCCTGATTTAACCTTAGGCAACAAATTTCGCAATCAAACCGGTGCCAATCCATCTGATACATTTATGTATTCAATGTAGCATGAAAATACGACAACACAAAATACTATACTGTCAGGAATGTATATCTGAACAGCAAGTAGAATTAGAGAAAAAATTGTCTCTCTACCAACCAGGAATGCTACATCTGTTGGCAAGTAGAACAATAAACATAAAACTCCATAGGAATGGACTGCGGTCCTTTGCCATCTTACAAACCCATCCATAGGCAAACAGAAGGTGTGTGGCATATATATATAATCCTGCCCGTAGCGGATCTCATACTACATCTACAATTACACAAATATATCCAATCCATTGAACCAATTCAACTACGAAATGAATAACCTAAGATTACCCTCCCTTAATATAACTTTACAAAACTATATAGCCATTCACGCCCGACTTAAATTTAACATTTAAATATGTTTGCACAGATTATTTTTATACAATTTGTTTTATAATGTCGAGTATAGATCAGCTGCATAGATTCCACAGTCAAAAACATTCCAAATTAAACACAAACGATCAAAATACAAAGTCAATCGATAACGTCAATTGCTGAGGGAATACAGGAGACCCTTTGGTGTTCATCATAAGACACCGCAGTGACATCGTTGACGTATATATTCTAATCGACTGTGAAAACCACAACATAATCAACCGCTAACGAATCTATACAACGTCTATACCCAACTTAAATGTAATGCATTTAATAATTTCTACAATAAATATTACTACAAATAAAAATAATAAAATGGAAATGATTTAAGCAAAACTTAACTATATAAATTTAAACAATCAATTATTAATTTGAAAATCAAATAAGAGTTCATTTTAAAATTTAAATTAGCTGAATCTTTAAAAAAAAACAATGACGAAAGTTCTTAATTACTTTTTTTTTGTTGTTAATTTGTAAAGTTCATAGCTCACGGTAGAAGAGTCCAGGTTTCTGCTTTTAATTCTCATGATGCCTCCATTGGAAGATAATGTTCTGGAGATGGCAATAGCTGGTTCAAGGTATCACAGTCTTTTCATTTTTTTTTTAAAATAAAGAGTGTGGTATGTGCGTCCTACCACATCTCTCAAATACAAATCGCTGGAACTGTCAGAAAGAACTGTATTTCCCTTTTTATATTATCCACACGGATTCAATCAACAAAATATCACTAATTCATCACTTTCGTTAGGGTCCGAGCCAAGGCTTAGTGCTTCCATTGGTCAAGCTAATTTCTCTTTATTTTCTTATCTATCTTTCATCAGATCATTTTAATTATACAAGAGCCCAAGGGCCAGTTTGGTTTTCGATAATTCATAAACAATCATTTCCATTTATAGATTACATTAATTAATACCTGTTTTTATTTTTAAATCTTGTACTTTTTTATAAAAAAGTACGTTCAAATACTTATTTGTTTTTTTTAAAAAAATATTTTTAAAGTTTGGCCTCTGTGTGAATGTATATACGTTTAACAAACATTTTAATTTTAACGTTTAGTTTTTTACTTTTATTTGCGAACTTTTAAGTTTTTATTTTAAATTAATGTAACTACATATTTATATATCATTACAATATATATATATGTAGAAGAGATGATAATAGATGGACAGTTAAAATCTTAAACTGTATTACAAGAGATTATACAATTATAAAAGACCTAGAAATAGACCACATATGAGAGAGATAGGTGAAATAAAATGTGTGAGGTTGATGTGGAGAAGAGAGACTAGAGATGAGAGAAGATGGTCTGAACTTGAAGAAATTACCATCCTGCAGTAGATAAATAGTGGTTGAAAATGATGATGATGAAGATAATGCCACACCAAAGATCTAAATGATATTTAACAATTGCATTATCAGGAATTGAAATGTGAAATTAAATGAAAAATTCTAAAGTGAAGATTATAAATATGATAATTTTGTTACCTACCATTTTATTTTAAACTTGTTATCCATTATGAGAGAATTTATCATTGATATATTGTTATTAAAATTTTTTAAAAATAACTCTACCTACACAAATAATATTCTTAAATTTATAATGTCCTTTTAAATAGAAAAAATAAACAATCAGATTCATAAATATTATATTAAAAAATAAAATAAAACCTCAATTTAGAAAATTAGAAGCAATTTGAATTGTAAAAATAAATTAATTTCATGAAATTAAAATCAATTTCAACAAACATCTGTAAACATGGTTTAATGATATAACCATGATATCCCAGCAATCCTAAGATGTAGTGAAGTTACTATTTCTTATAATGTTTTAATTTGGAATGTTTCTCTGTTTAATATTTAAAATCTGATTATCATAAAATTATAAAACAGTTTCAACATTTTTAGAATCTCCATCTAAACAAATCTCGGAATTAAAAATTGTATCAAAAACACAACAAAATATTGTTCACATAATTTTATGGAGTATGCAGCTGTCCAATGTCTTATATATGTCATAAACATAATAGTGAAGTTTGTAATTGTATTGTGATCACATTGGATAAAAAAAAAAAGACATTAAATTCTTTGCTATTTTTTATTGGTTTATATCATTTTGCCCACATTTTAGTATTAAATTCTTTAAAAGCTAGATAAAATTAAGGCTTTCAATGAAACTCTCTCTGTAAGAAGACCAAAGTGAGAAAAAAAAATTGAAATTTTTATGTGTAAACAATACATCTTTAATTACTAAAAAAAAATTCAAGCAGATCATATGACATTCAAGTACAGGAAGTGATCAAGTTGAGGTTTGATCTAGAGATCTTCAGTTCTTGTTTTTGACATTCAATTACTGGACTAACTTTTTCTAGGCTCAATCAATTCATTTATTATAAGAGTTTTTTGATCATAAGTAATCTGAAAAGAAATTGTTCATTTTAAAACAGACTACATAGAGATCAACTCTACTATCATTATAATCTTAATAGATTTTTTTTTCATTGTATCTTGTGTTACTGAACTCTTAAAAGTCTTTTTTTTATCATAAGTTAAATACCATATCATTTATATTTTCTCAATTGTATAGTCATCATCATCATCATTATTTTCCATCATTGACAATCTTTCTATGATGTGAAAGTTTCTCTGAGTTTGCTGTAGTACTTTTAATCAAAATATTTTCTTATCCCATTCATCTATTTATCTTATATATGGACTCATCTTGATCTTTTACAATCCTTGAGATCCGGTTATGACTTTAGATATGTCTATATATTATATTTTCTAGTAATATGTTGAACCTTGTTGTTTCTTTTATTAAGTCATACTCTCAGATCCATAAGTAACTACTTGCAAAACACATTTACATTAGAACAATTATATCCCTTGACCAAGTAATAAATGCCATTAAAGAAAAGAGTAATGTGATATTTTTAATATATTATCAATGATCAGAAATTATATAGCTTATGATTTCTAAACTAGATTTGTAACTTTGAAACTGAACAAATAGATGACTTGGGTTCAAAACTTAATTATATTGAAAGTTTGAGGCATTATGAAAAGACTATTAGATGCATACAATCAGTTAGAAATGGATAATATATATGCATTGCCAATAACAGCTATTTACGATTCAATACAAACATAAGGAAGTGAGAAAAAAATTAAGTTGCATTTATTATTAATAGATTTATTTGCTATTATTATTATAAAATTATTTTAGATTTTTAGTCTAATTAATTTCTTATCTTGTTTTTCAATAAACAGTCATCTATCAATAAAGTAAAGACGTGTCAAACAGAAACTTTAAATCAAAATTGTATTTATTATTATAATTTTTTTTCCCTGTGTTTAATACAAACAAGTCTTTCTCTTATGTTATTATAACAAGAACGTTTCAAATCTCTAATTATTATTATTTTAATGTATTATATAATACCAAAAGAAGATTGTAAAATGAGCTGACAAGTATCAAAACAAAATAATATTGAAAAATATTTTGTTCTTTCATTTGTAAATAAAATTATATTTAAAGTTTTTCTTTAAAAAAAGCTCGATCCAGCTACCTTAAAAGCTTAGGCTTTGACCTTAATAAACTTCAAAAGCTGGAGATTGTTGATTTAATGGCTAGAAACTTTTGTATGTTGGTAAATATTTGATGTCTGCTATTAAACATAAAAAGTAAAAACACATATATCTTTGTGTATATATATATATAATCTTTTAAAGTGACAATAAAAAATTAATTAAATAGCAAAAAAGCAAACATTCAACTTTGCTATATTTAAGTAGCATTGTAGCAAAAATAATAAGCTGCCTTTAAAATATATACGCGAAACTCCAAATTTTTCTTTTCTTAACCCAATTTTGTTAATTAAAGGAATGTGTTACAGTTAAGTCTCTGATAGATATATACATTTTTTGCAACAATAATTTTTCTTTACATTCTAATAATAAATATGTGATTTACAGTGTGATGTAAAATCACTTCACTTTAGACAAAGTCAGATATTTCTGTGCATAGATTATATTGCCTATATTGTTTTATCCAAATCAAACATCCCCTTCTCTGAAATCTTTTTATATTACTTTAAACTCATCTCTACTTCTCTTTATCACTCTGGCCTCTTTTAATCAACAATTACCAAATCATTTCTTCAGCATTGATACATTCCATTTTCTTCTATTATTCTATTTTAATAAAACAATTTTAATAGTTCCGATATTATGTTCTCATACCCATCATTCCTACTGTCAAAATCTCAACAAGAAACTAAAAAAAAAAGTCTTTATTTTTTTTAAGCAGGTAGTCTATATTGCATGCAAACAAATTATGATGTCTGCTTTTTGTCTAATTAACTTGCTTTAAAGGAGAACTTCCTTGTTCTGATAAATGTCAATCAACCAGAAATTGCCCTGTGTGCTTTGGTGCAGTTGGTAGAATGTCCAAATTGGGATTGGGAGTTCCCAGTATCGATTCTAGCATCTGCAGTTTTGGCTCTCAAACTTTTTGTGAGCACCCAAGCAATAAAGTGATTGACATTATTATAACCAGAAATTGATCATAAAAGTCTGTTTTCACTGCCATATGCAAATAATTACTAACTGCTTATATCAATGGCTCTTGATGGTTAATGAATGCAATTAACAACTATTATAATGATGTTTGATTATAACTATAAAGCAATAATTTAGAAGAACAATAATTAATTACAAGACTTAATAGCTTATATTAGTTTTTTAGTCAATTTTATTGTAGATTGTTTGATTCATAGTTTTTAATTCCAAGCAGAGCATATAAGAACAATAGGATAACGAATACACACTCATTTTCCAGATAACATTCCATAATTTAGCATATTTCACTAAATTATCAATAAAGCATAGTTAAATTTCTTCTAGTATTTTTTAATATTTTCAATTAGTCAGAAAGCAACAGCAAAGAGATCTCTCGCAATAAATATTTTCTAAACTATCTTTTGCATTTGGAAATTCTCTTTCAATTAAAGGTTCTTATCAATGCTGAGTAATTTTCAATATTATTTTAGTATCGTGTCATATAAAAGATGTTGTATGATAGTTTATATATTTTGTGATGATTTCTTTCTTTGTTATTAGAATATAAATTATTATTTTTTCAATCTTCAATTTTTTAATTTTTATTTGTAATTCATCTGATTTACTATCAATTTATTCAAAACATATCAATTTTTTAATATTATTTTTAATCAATTCTATCTGATTATATCCACATATTAGCTTGTATATCTTTTTCAAACTTACTCAAAGTTTTACCTGGAGTAATTTATGATTGGTTCAACAATCTATTGCAGATAAAGTCTTCACTACAGCAGATACTTTGGCAGCTTAAAATTGGATCAACAATAAAGTCACAAACTTATTAATCATTCTATTTCAATTTTCTTTTCAGCTCTTTTCCAATTATATTTCCTTTTTATTTTAAATCTAGGCATTCCAGTCATCAATCTTTTGCAGATTGTCATCAATTTTATCTTTAAATAAACAATAAAAATTTGTTAAGTTTTTATACTCATTATAATTGAATTTTAAACTTGCATTAATATTGTGATTGAATCGATGTCTACAAAAGTGAATTGATATCAATTGACCATTTACTAAATTATACTCAATGATAGTTTTTACAATAATCTTCATAATATCCAAAGCCATTCAATTTAAAATTATTGTTCATGATGTTATTAATACCATGAAAACATCACATGTCACCATTTTCTATGCTTACGCAAGCTGTTTATGACAGTAGTAAACTCTCCATATAGCTATGCCACCTAGTGCAAGATTTAGTAATCTGTGGATGCAAGGTTTGAGAGTAGTACCTACTCATTCAATATCTCCAGACTAGTTTGTAGCATATGACTTTCATCAGTGAGGAGTCTTGGATCTTAGAGCACTGTGCCTGAATCTGAGGATCTGATATAACCCTCTAACAGTCAACTTTTACCGATTTAGTTAACTGTAAAGACAAAAGCCCAAAATGAAAATACAATAATGTTTTCAATCTAAGCTTATTCACTTGTGTAGATCTAAACTCAGTTTAGCACCTGTACATTTTGGTATCTTTGGTTTTCAAAAACCACTGCAGTCACCGTTATCTAATGAACAGGATAAGTAAAATACCAACAAAACACCACACGTTTACCATTTGCTATACTTATACAAGCTGTCATTAACAGTATGTGATGTGACACACTATGGCTTCTCCTTTATTGAAGTCATAAATCTCTCAGCCACTATGCCCAGAAAAATCTGTTAGCCATTTTACCTTTCTTTTCAATTCCTCACCCTAAGTTTTTACCATGTTCTTTTTTCATCTGTTGCACTACATTTCTCCACTCTATAATCTTTATATATAGAGCCCTCTTTATCTTTTTCCAAATGCAGCATAAAAACCGATAAGCCATTTTTTATATAATCACTTTGTTTATATTTATTCTCCGACAACTTTATTATTTGTATCCTCTCTACTTGTAAGCCTTTACATTCAATTAGCAGATGCTTAATATTTTCCATGCCTTCCTTACATAACTTCCTATTCAAGCTTTAAAGAATAAACCACTTTCATTTCTATTACCATGAGCCTTAGCAGATACCTAATATTTTCCATGCCTTCTTTACATAACTTCCTGTTAGTGCCTTAAACAATAACTACTTACATTGCTATTATTGTAAATTAACTCACACTCAATATTCTGTTTACTTCTATATATATTTAAGCTCTTTTTATTCTCCATACCAGTTCTCCATCTTTTTAACTTTCTATTTTTTATTAATGCATCTATTCTTTTATGCCATTCTTACCACTATAATATTCAACAATCCTCTTAACACAATCATCCCAACTTTTGTACAAGTACAGTGACATAAAGTCCTTATACAAATTTTCTGCATATGGTACTACCTTTTTTACTCATTTTGTGGCCTGTTATTTACTCATAACCCAATTAAATACTATTCTGTCTATTTTTTTATTATCCATAATTTGCAATCTACTGAAAATTTTTATTTGTTTTTACATCTTTCATATAAAAACTTGACCATCCCATTTCACTTTGAATTGCCTCTTTTGCCAACAACACATCAGCATCTAATGCATGTCTTCCTGCTTATCTTTGTACTTTTTTTAAGTAATCTAACATCCCTTTACTAACATATAACACATCGTTACCATAAGTTAACCCTACTACTGCCACCCTCTTCCATACAATTCTTGTTATATCATATTTATTATATGAAAACACTGTTAACTTCTTTAACAATCCCTTTATTTCCTTTACTTCAGTTATAATTTTTTTCTTCCATTCATCCAATGATTCCCAAATAGTTAGTTATACCTATTCACCATATTTAACTTTATATCTCCCAGTAAAATTATTTTTCTTCTCTTTCTCCACCATTTATCATCATTACCTTTGGTTTTTCTTCATTAAATTTAATTCCCATCTTTTTACCCACTTTTTTTCAGCACAAATTTCATATCTTCCTTACTTTCTCTATATGCAAGAAGATACCATCATCAAATAAAAGACCTGATAAGGTATACACTTCCTTGCAATCTATTAATGTTTTCTCTACCCATCTTTCTAGTCTTTTTGTTGCTATCTCCTTTTTTTTTCAAATATAACAAAAGCAAAATAGGTGACATAGCGGCATCTTTGCCTTAGTCCCACTCCATTTTTAAGTCGAGCCGATTCTATATTTTCAATTTATATGTATAGTAATTATTTTTATACAATTTCTTAATAAGACCACTAAAGTTCCAGTCATTTCCAAATTTACTAAACTTACCCAAAATCTATTTCTATTTACTCTATCATATACATTCTCTATATCTATAAAGACCACATATAACTGTCTACTTGTATTCCTACTCATGTCTATTAAGTTGTGTGATTATAAATAAACTATCTCCTATATGCCTATCTGATTGAAAACCTCCTTGCACTTTTCCCACTATATTATTTTCTTCCATCCATTTTGTTACCCTTCCAGCCACCATGTATATAAAAACTTTATATGACACTGATTTATTGCTATCAGTCTATAATTGTTTATCTTTCTATGGTCCTTAACCTTTCCTTTAAATAATAGCCTTATTCTTATAATATTCCAGATATCTGGAAATTCTATGTTCTGTGCAATCTTATTAAAACATGACAATAGATTTAATTTTGCTCTATTTCCTAATTTTGTTCCAGCTCTGCTGGCCATTCATTTAAACCTCTTGCATTTTCACTTTTCGATTTCTTCCCTGTGTCATTCAATTCATTTTCAGTAAAACTAATATTTAACATTACTAAGTGCTTTTGTGTTTGTTATCACTCTGTCCTTCACATCTAACATCTTTTCTATATCCATTATCTACTTATTTAAGATTGTCACTAATTCTTTTCTAGAACTACACTCTTTTTCCTCATCATTTAATAATACTAACTCTCTTCCCCCCTACATTCCTTCTTTTAATATATTTCCAAATTTTTTTACTGCCATCTCTGCCAGTTTTATTAATATCTTCCAATAATTTACTATTTAATTTCATTTTCTCTATATACTTATTTATTTTGGACTTTTTTTAAAAATAGTTTTTCCATTTAATATCTTTTTTACTTTCTTTGTTTTTGATAGCACATTTATATTTTCTGCATGCTTTTCCCTCTTTACACTTTTATTAATTCTCATTTTTCTATTACTTTTATTCTTCTGAATATTCTTACCTAAAACCCTATTTAACATTTTTTTCTACTTCATCACACCAGTCCTTATATTCATCCCCAACAAATTCTTCCATGATTTCTTTTACTTTTATTTTATATTTTTGTAACTTATTCTTATCATTCATTCTCCATTCACATCTTTTACTATTCTTTCTATTTTTATTACTATTTTCCATTACATTCTAATCATTTATAGTATAAAGAAATTATGATCACTATTACATACTCTTTTTTCATTATCAAATATTTTAATTTTCTGTACTTTATTCATTCCCTCTTTCTCTACTAATACATAATCTATTGTGTGAAATATTTAATTTCTAGACCATGTGTATTGCCCCTCATAAATATTTGATAAATTTCCAATGCTCAAATTCACTCCCTGACAAATTTTTTTCAAAAGCTATCCGGATATCATTAATTTCTTCAATATGCCCATTCATATCCCATATGCCTATTCATTTTCCCTATAAACATTATTTTCTTCCCCTTTTTTGAAACTCTGTATATCCTTAACCAGGCATTCATATATGCTACTGTTTCACTTCATTATAGTTTGACTATCTCCAATGGCCATATACACTATATCGACCATCCATTCTTATTTTCCCAATCTTATCTCAACTCACAAATGTTTTTGGCACTTTACAGTATTTACATTTTTTTGGCATAACTCCTGTACCACCATCTCTTTTTTCTTTTCTATTTATACTATGCCATACCAAGTCTTCCAGTGTAGGTTTTTTTTCTTCTCTTAGATGTATTTCCACTTGAGTCAATACCTCAAGCCCTTCATTTTTAACTGCTTTATTTAATTCCAATCACTTTTCTGGTCTCCTACTACTTTGCATATTCAAATATCCAATTTTAACTAATTTCTTCCTTTCTTACTATGCTTTTATAAATTCTTTTGTTTCTTTCTTCTCTATTACATTTGCAATTAACTTGTTTATCATTAGTTTTACAGTCTCATTCTCTCTCCACAGCTACATTTATATCTTAATCAGTTACCCATTGCTTACTTTTTATATCCTATCCATTCTTAACCTTTTTTTGATAATACTGTAATTTAAAACCCTGCCCCCCTTTATAAGTTTTCTGAATATAATATTTTTTGTAAATCAAACTCCATAATGCTTCACTTCATTGTTTTGCTAAGTGCAATCCATCTTTACTATATAACTCTCTTCCTAATGAACAAGTCTCACAAATCCACAAACATAACATTATTTGTCTCACATTATTTTTTTCAATCTCTTATTTATAGAACATACCTATTATCAAACTTTGGTAGCAATCCAACTTCTCTTACTCTTCCTTTAACCTTATCCAATCAATTCTTTGTACTCATCCATTACTCTCTCCAATGACACTGACAAAGTATTTGTCCCTACCCTAACATAAACATCTTTATTCTCCTCTTTCATCTCATCTGTAACATCCCTAATTCTAGCTCCAGGAAAACATATTCTTATATACCTATTTATATTTTTTCTTGCAATTCCATCTTTTTACCATAACATAAACATCTTTATTCTCCTGTTTCTTTACCTTATCTGTAATATCCCTAATTCTAACTCCAGGCAAACATATTCTAATATACTTATTTCTATTTTCCTTGCAATTACATCTCCACATCCTCTAGTCAGTGAGTCCCCTATTAAGAGTGCTCCATAGTTTACTTTTTATATTTCATCCATAACATACTCTTTCATTTTCTGGACTTCCTTATCTACTTCTTCCTTATCATTCATATTCATTAATTTCTTAATCTGCTCACATTTCATATCTAATGCTTTTAATTTTACTTCTATATCCTTTACTTCTTTCTCTATTTTACTTTTTTTGCCTATCTCCATTGCATACTTATTTTTTCATCCATATCTCTTGCCACTCCACTAAATATATACTCCATTCTATCATTCTTATCTACATTTTCCTCCATTTCTCTTAACTTTTTCTTTAAATTATTTACAATTAAAAACTATTTTTTCACCTCTTTTATCACATTTAACCATGATCTACATAACCATACATCTTTTTCATTCTTCCTAATCTTATCTAAGCATTTCAAATGAAAAACCTTATAACATACCATACACTCTACCTAAGTACACTAGTTTCCTTCTGACCATCATACATACATTGTTGAAAATGCAATCTATATTTTCTTATTTTTTAATCCCCCTACTCTATATTTAAATTGATGATTTTTCTATCACTCTTCAAACCCCTTGATACAAAAGAAAAAAACGTTTCTTTTTTTAAAATAGTGACCGATAAACATGTGCTGCCCTAAACTTATACCTCAAATGTTATCTTCTTTCTCAAATAATTTACTTTCTTACTTAAACTTAATTTTTTTTAATAACAACCCTCCCAAAATCTAACTAATTTTATGTATGACTTAGTTTTAAAACCTCCTTGCAGTAAACACACACACTCACACAAAAAATATTTTTTTCCTTTTATATTTAAAATGTCAGCATATCGAATCACTTTCCAAACCTTAACAATATTTGTCTTGATCTTTCCAAATCCAATTAAATCTATCTCTCAGCACTCCAACTCTCCCTTCTTATCCATTCACTAAGAAAATATTCTCCAGCAATGTAAATTTTTATCAGATATTATTAAAAATATATAAAACTTTAATTTATCTTGTGGAACAAATCAGATGCATCAGCACAAGACAGTTAAAAATAGTAGCAAACTCTCTATACAGTAGTGCCATCCAGTGCGAGCCTTAGTAATCAATGTTGCAGGAAGAAATCTTGGATCTAACAGCACTGCACCTAATCTTAGGATCTAATGCAATGTTTCAGCAGTCATTTTTTATCTATTTTAAAGATGAATTTATGCATAGATCTTCTTGCATTTATTGATTACTAAGACTGTCACTGGGTGGCTCTTCTGTATGAAGAGTTTGCTACTGTTATTAACAGCTTGTGTAAGTATAGGAAATGGTCATCATGTGAGTTTGGGAATTTTATCTCAGTTTTGCCCTAGGATAACGTAACTACGGGTTTTAAAAAAATCAAAGTTACCCAAATGTGTATATGCTGAACTGGGTTCATATCTATATAACTAAACAAGCAAAGATACTTGGATTGAAAACATTATAGAGTTTTCATCTTGGGCTCCTAGCATTATAGTTAACTAAATAGGTATGGGAGGGTTGTATTTGATCCTAAGATCTAGATGCAGTGCTCTCAGATCTAATGCTCCTCACTGATGAAAACCACAAACTAGAAACTAATCTGAGAATATTAGAAGAGTAGGAACTAAATAGAAACTTTATGCATACCTTCTTGCATTCATTGATTACTAAGGCTTGCACTAGATGGCACTACTATATTGGAGAATTCTCTACTAATGTTAATATACTTTCCAAATTAAATGTCTTTCTGTCTACTATTCTTTATTTTTCTAATTCACAAGCTATCTGTACATAAATAATTCTTTTTCATTATGAAAATAAAAATATAATTCATAGTTATATTAACCCATAATTAGTTAACAGTTTAATAATTTTTGGAAGTTTTTTTTTTCACTTGAACAATTCCAATAAGCATCAATTTAATAATAAAATAATAAGAAGCATAAAAGAAGTTAGAACTCTATATTTTATATTATTATTTAATATCAATCTAAGATCCTCCTTGACTTAATAAGATATCATGCATTTTTTCTTTTTTTGAGTAATTAATAATAATTAATAGTTATATCTTTTTTTTTAATATAAAGCATAAAAACTAACTTGACAAAAGAAAAGAAACATCTTAATAAAAAGTGAAAATATATTTTTTTGTATAGTAGTTGTAAATTTTTTTTTAATCTGCTGCTTTATATATATATATTATGTTTTATGCATAAAAATGAATTTTGAATGTTTCATATTTTTATTCTTCTAGTCAAGGGTTCTGAAAATTTCAGTCATCAAGAGTACTTTTAAATATTGTTAAACTATCCTAGAAATTTTTTTTTTTATAAAGGACATTTTTATTATTTCATTTTTTTTCTTGTAATAATATTTTCATGTTAAATATATCAATTTATTTTGTTTAAATATATAACCATTATTTTTTGTCTTAACCAACATATATAAATAATATTTTTCTGTTTACTTATAATTTGCTATTCCTTGAAAAATAAGTTAGAAACTAAGTTATGTTAAATTAAAAACATATTAGATATGATACAATAAATTTAATTTGTGTAAAATCGTCAAAGTTTATGAATAACAAAGAGAGTTAATATTAGAAGATATTTCAACTAATCATATAATATTGTTTATTAAGTCTTAATATATTTTTTGAATTGAAGGTATGTTTTTAGTATTAAGATTAAATTTTTAGAAATTATTTGCACAGTTTGAAACTCCTACACAGATTTTTACAAGATTTCAGATATATCAAAAATAAAGCTTTAAGAATGAAAATGCATAACATTTTTATATTATTTTTTAATTTAATAAATTATCAACAGATCCGTGATTTAGTATTCAAGATAATTATTTATCATTTTCAGTTTTTGTTTTCTTCTCTTTTTTTCAATATTTCATAATGTAATCTGTTTTCATATGTATTTTATATATTGAAGTTTTATTACTATAACTGAGAAGTTCGATTTTGTTAGAAACTTTATTGTCAGCTGATCAGTTTATTAATTTATAGACGTGTAATAGTATTATTAAAATGAGACACTTTTGAAAAAAGATTTACAATTTTTAAATAAGTTTTACATTTTCTCGGATTAAACAAAAGCAGATATTTAGAATGATTTAAGGATAGGTTCATTAAAAATTGATTGATTTTAGTTTCGAGATTATTTCAGAAATTATTTTCATAGCATTGTTTCTATTTTTATTACAACAACTTTTTAATATCCAACATACAGGCTATATATATACCTGTACAATCAATGTAATATATAGGGTTCCTTGAGCTCAGACTTTCACATAACCCTCACCTCTCCACCCTATCTCATACCACTGATATACTTGGCCACATACATGTCTAAAAGACAAATAATTAAACACATGTAATTCGTGCTAAACCAGCACTCGCCAGTTGGTCCAGATTTTCATCTCTACACATATGTACAGTAAGTGCTCAAATTTATATTAAGATAGACAATCTTCATACTTTAATGAACAAGCTTCAATTCACTCCATCCTCCAACTCTTCAGCCATCCATCCTATTGAAAATCTGATGATGGAATGCTCAAAACCCACACTGATGCCGACATTCTCATCACATCCAGGTTGACCATAAGTCATTCTGACCCCTCATGTACAGGACATAATCCATTTAAGTACATATACAAGGGCTGGGCAGACATTGAAGCTACTATTTAATATCCAACCTACAGGCTATATATATGTATATATATATATACCTGTACAATCAATGTAATATATAGGGTTCCTTGAGCTCAGACTTTTACAAAACCCTCACCTCTCCACACTATCTCATATCACTGATACACTTGATCACATACATGTCTAAAAGATAAATAATCATCAATATATGTATTTCATGCTAAACCAGCAATCGTCAGTTGATCCAGATAATCATCTCTACACATATATACAGTAAGTGCTCAGATTTATATTAAGATAGACAATCTTTGTACATTACTGGACAAGCTTCAATCCACTCCACCCTCCAACTCTTTAGCCAGCCATCCTATTAAAAATTTGATGTTGGAATGCTCAAAGCCCACACTGATGCCAATATTATACCACTTTTTAAATAATAGAAGTTAAGTAGTTTTCAGAATACATTAAAATATACCTTCAATGGATAAAACCTGAAAAGTGTATGATTATGCTGTGTAAAAAAATCTTTAAATCTCCAAGTTCAACACATATAACAATGTTGTTGATAGATATATTAACAGTTTAAGACTGAAAATGGGGTTTTACTTGTCTTTTAATGTAGTCTGCTTTTTGATATATAATAAGTGGTCTGCTTTTCTGTCATGGTGATATATAGCAATAAAAGTTTTTATGGTAGGTAGAATATTATTATGATTTTGATAAAACTGTTGAATTCCTGTAACTGATTCTAGATCAAAGAATGAAATGTTATTTTTAACATGACTTGATTGCTGTAAAATAAAATAAAAAAAAGTATAGGATAATGGTCCTTGCAACCACATTTATAGTGTTAATTAATATTATAAATAATAATGTAAATAGAAAGATTTTGCTTAAATTCAATTAATGTTTTTTTTTGTATCATGTATTAAAGTGCATTCATCCAATGAATAATAGTATTTACAGAAATTATTGATCAAATATATTTGATACCCCTGATTTAGTATGACTTAACTTTATTTAGTTTATATGGTTATTAATAATTTGTAAAATGTATTCTTTAAAAAAATAAAAAACAATGATAGTTAACACATAAGTAAAGATAGCATTAACTATTGCCAAACTAATTATAAATACATTGGTAATAACATAAATTAACAAACTGTCTTGTGTAAAATCTTATGTGTTGAATTGTTCTAAATCATTAGCTTGGAATGGGAATAAAGATGGCCACAGAAAAGATGATGTTTCTGGCTCTGTAGATAATAAGCATTTTCTATGGAAATATATTATCACTGTTAATTGAATCTATATATTGAAAGATACTATAACAATGTAAACTTTAATATTTTTTATAATATGATATGTATATTTTATATATACAATACAAATATATTTAATCTGCCAAATGCATGCTTAGTGCAATGTAAAAGTTTTGAATATTAACTATTATCTTTTCTTTGAACTCCTACAATGATGTTTTAGTATGGGACAAAATGTGATAACAATAAAATAATAATATATGAAAAACATTTTATTTAGAGCTATTTCAATTTTAAAGATGTAAAATGTGTAAATAAATTTATAAAAGAAATGATATGATTGGATTTTTTTAGGAGTTTGTGTTCAAAAACTAAATTTTAGAATTATTATTTTAACTGAAACACACAAGCTTATTAAATACTTGTGTTTATATATATATATAATATATAGGATATATGAGCATAGACTTATGTCCTATGTATGAGGGGTCAGATTGACTTTAGGTCAACATGGGTCTGACAAGAATCTTCGCCTCGGGGTGGCCTTTGAGTGTTCCATCATCAGATTTTCAATTGGATGGAAGGTTGAGGAGTTGGAGTGTGGAGTGGATTGAAGCTTGTCCATTAAAGTTTAAGGATTGGCTATCTTAATATATATCTGAGCACTTATAGCATATATGAGTGGAGATGGTAATCTGGACCAACTGATGATTGCTGGTTTAGCATGAAATACGTATATTGGTGATTATTTATCTTTTCAACATATATGTGTTCAAGTGTATCAGTGTTATGAGATAGTGTGGAGAGTGGTGGATCATGTGAAAGTCTGTGCTCATATACCCTAATTATTATTTTATAAAAAATATTATAAAATTCAATCTTGTGAGTAAATAATCATTAAAATAATATTGGGATTTGAATCAGGGGCCCAATTCCATATTCCAATCATGTTTCTGAAAGTAAGTACATATTCTTTGTAAGTTGAAGCTTGAAAAAATAAAAAATAAAACAATGGTATGTCATGTTATCGTATATTTTGATAATATGACATGATTCTTCTACTTTGCATTCACAATATCTATTAAAAAATTTCATTGCATACATGCTTTTAAAAAGCTTGGCCATCCCCACTTACATAGATATCTCACACCCTAGAGTGATGTGAGATTAATTGCTGTTGCTATGTAAAGATTATATGTAAGCTAGAGAAATACATATGTTTGATTGAATTGATAAAAAATCAAGTCAGATGACCTAATTTTAATAAAGCTCCTATTTACAAATGTTATATATAGAGTAAGTTAAAAACAAACTCTTACGAAGCTTCAAAAATACCCTCAACCTCAGACCACGGTTTCTGCCTCTAGCGTCATCAGTGAGGTGCTAGGGAATAAAAATACTAGAACTAGTCCAGCATTTTATCAATGCCTAACTATTGAGAAGAAAATCTGAAACTTTCAGACAATAACTATTGAGAAGAAAATCTGAAACTTTCAGACATTTTTGTCTGAAAGTTTCAGATTTTCTTCTCAATAGTTAGGCATTGATAAAATGCTGGACTAGTTCTAGTATTTTTATTCCCTAGCACCTCACTGATGACGCTAGAGGCAGAAACCGCGGTCTGAGGTTGAGGGTATTTTTGAAGCTTCGTAAGAGTTTGTTTTTAACTTACTCTATATATAACATATGTTTGATTGATATTCCCCATCAGACATCACTGCAATTTGGTATAAATTCAGAAAAAATAAATGGATTATTGTTGTTTGAAGAGAAAAATATACTTTGTTGATAGAAGTCTAAATTATATCTATATTTTTGTATTTACTATTACAATTAAGGATACTGGATAAACTGTTTAATGCTCTTCTGTTTTGCTTAAAAAATGTTTGAAAAATAAGTACTTCCGTATATAATAAAAATAAAATACAGCACTCAAGATAAATAAACTGATGAAGTGAATCATAAAATAAAAGTATCTATCTACTACATGGCAAAATCTTCTATAGGATTTTTCAAGTGAAGATACCATTCATTATGCTACTTAACAGTCATTCAGTGAGATTTATATAATTTTTTTGGTACTTATAACGTAATCGGGCTTGGCCACTTGATGGCATTCTGGCTCACCAAAACACCTAAAAAATGCCATTTACAAGGCCTGACTTATGGCTATAGAAAACATCTATGTTTGTCTTAGCCATTAGAAGGCGGTTTATGATGCGTAACACAGAAATAATACGGCATATTTCTGCTTCACGACAGTTACTGTGAATCCACACACTTATCTTTCGTTTACAGTTTTATATATATGTGTGTTTAGTTGGATTAGTCAAATTTTTACAATATACGTTACACAATATTTGTATTTATAATTTATTTAATAAACATGAATTTATAGTAATTTTCTAAACGGCCATACCCTTGTTTAGAGAATGTGTAAGGTGTAAAAGCTTGCCGAGGGTAGGTAAAAAAGAATTCGGCCAATATCGCGTGTGAAATCTCGTTTTCATGTGAAATACCACGTAGTTGATAAAATGAATGGCGATAAACTTTTTCCGCAGTTGCCGACAACAGAAGCCGAGTATTTCTGCTGTCCAATAAAAATATATACTATTTTTTGTAAATTTCATAGAAAGCACATATTATAAACATGTTTAATAAGTAAATAAGACATTTATATGTGTTTGTTGTTGTTTAAAAAAGTTTGAGTTTCTTTCTTTTGTCCGACTATGGTTATAATTTTGATATCTTTTATTTTAGCATTACAAACAACAGAACACTAACCCTAAAACTAACCCTAAACCTAACCCTAAAACTAATCCTAACTCTACACAGTTGTTTTGTTATGTAGAAAGCAATAATTAAGCGAAAGACATCGCTAAATAGACATCACAGAGTAGCAGCTTTGTCCAAAAACAGCAATTTAAAAATTAAAAAAAAGGTTGTCGTTTACCAATAATTAAGCAAAAGACATCGCTAAATAGACATTGCAGAGTAGCAGCTTTGTCCAAAAACAGCGATTTAAAAATAAAAAAAAGGTTGTCGTTTATTAAATACAAAATTAAAATTAAACAATTTTTTAAATAAAAAGGCATGAAAAAAAAGTTATAGCAATCAATAAATTAATAACCAAAAAAAAAAAAAAACAGCAATTCGATTTAAAAATATAACGTGGCCCTGAACATTGTATTGTATTGTTTTTGATTGCCAACAACGCCATCAAGTGGCCAAGCCGATTACGTTATAATTACCTTTTTTTTTTTCTAGTTTTATTTTTTGCTATGAATATTTATATATACATGATTATAATTGAATGTCCAACTATGACCAGATATTTGTAAATTTTTTAACGTGGTTGAAAATTTTAACATATCCAAAAGTTTTATCTGGATTTGAACTTTAAACTGTTACTTGGCAAAAAAATTTGCTAAACATTATACCACAATGTGCTTTTATTAATTCAATATATTATAAAATATGAAACAATACATTGGAAATCTACTGAAAATTTAAAATAATAAAGGCACATACATGTAAACAAAGGAATAATATATATATACTATTTTATGGGGAAATTGAACATAGGTTTTGTAGCAAAAGTGTAACATTGACTATTCTCATTGAAAAGGCATGGCTGAAGATATAACATAATAGAAACTGCAATTAGCCAAAGTGCTCTTTTAAAACAAAATTGTAGCAAAAAAGTCAGATCTCAAATAAATAGATTAAAAAAGCAGCATGTGATCTGACATATTTGTGTTTAATTATTGTTTTTTATTGATGCTTCTTTATATTTTTTATTCTTTGCCTTTCTCTTTTTGTTTTCTCTGAAGTTAAAAATGATCTTACTCATTAAGAAGTTATTGCTAATTATGTTGATGAATATAAACTTTACATTTTTTAAAAGTATTTTGGAATATGATTCATGACAATATTTCTAATGAAATAAATAACATCTCTAATACAGTGAAAAACAATATGTAAATTCCTACATTTTTCTTGATGAAATAATTTGTAAATTCTAGCATTTGTTCAGATAGGAAAAAGTTTGATTTTTTTAATTATCTGAAAAATGAAATTAAATATTTATAGTGATAATAAATATTCAAATATTGCTCTTGTAAATCAGTTAGAATAACAATGGATTTTTAAAAGGTAGATTAATATTGGATTTTCTGCCATAAACCTTGCAAGCAAGTAGTTGGTTGCAGACGGTTTGCATCCCGGCCGATGCTATGACATATATAAAAAAAAACAAAAACAACTAGCATATAATTCTTATCTGCAATTTTTTTAAATGGAATTTTTAAACAGTGTAGATTTTTTTAACCGTAAAAATGATGATGAAATAAACTTATTTTTGTTAAAAATTAAGTTAGAAATTGTATTCTGATAGTTTACTTTAAGTTTTTGAATATGAAATGATGCAGATGAAATTTCTTCCAAAAGGTAAATTAGCTATCAGGAGATTTATTTCGTAGTTAATGTGAAATTTCAGCAAGTCCTTAAAATTCAAAATTTTTTATGATGAATAATTTGATATTTCAAAAATAATTTTTCTACAAATAAATAGATAAATGTCCATTAATTTGAAAACAAAATGTTTCTTTTCTTCCTTAAAACATTCCTATATTATAAAGTTTCCTCTTGGAATACAATGGAAATCCAGTTTACAAATTTTTATAATAATTTTAAATGATAGTTTTATATTATAAAAAATATTAATTTTGATATAAAAAAGTTTCATCATTCTTTTTATATGTAAAAGATTTTACTGATTAAAAACTCATTAAAAAACTTTGCAAATTAAAAATATGTTTTACCAATAAAAATACATTTACTGCAGAAAATACAACATTACTTTACCTTTTACAGATCTATTCATATTAAACTGATTGTGAATGCATCATTTGAATAATCACTATTGATATAGAGATTAAATTTCATTTTAAAGATAATTAAAAAAATCGAAATTTCTAATTATCCGATTCAAGTTCTTTGTAAGTGACGACAAACATGAAATACGCAGTTGTTTATTTATTGGCTTTAGTTTACACAATTAAACATTCAACCAATCAAATGTTCCAAATTCAACTTATTAAGAAAAACCAAAGTAGAGGTCATTTCATATAAGAGCACTGGAAGTGTCAGAGTTGAGCTATGATTGATGAATCTTTTGGCTGGCTATTTTATCACTGCACAGGATACCCAAGTAATTAACGTTCACCTTATAAATGTTTAAAATATTTATTAGTAGAAAAGATGGCGCTACCTAACATTTATAGTTGAGGCTACTGAACAATAAGTAATCATAGTTATATATATATAACTATTTTTGTATTAGACATGGAAATGAGAGTTCTTAATTTTAATTCAATCAACATTTAGGAACAAAACAACAACAAATAATAATAAAAAAAATAGAATGGAAGTATACATTCTTTTCATTCCAAGATTTCATTAAATACCAATAAAAATTTAATAAAAATATTTCTGCATAAAATATTAATAAAAATAATTGACAAACAAAAAAAAAAAACATAATTAATACTACAGAAATATGCTATGCATTCATTTATTTACTACAAATATAAATAATAATTAAAGCATCGTTTCCTTGAATGAGTCGGTTTGTATTCATTGTCTGTGTATACATATATACACGTTCAAAATTTTATATAATTCTCATTCTAAAATTAAAGAGATGAAGAGAAATACAATTATTTATAACTAAGTCATGCTTTAACTTTAATGCGAAAATTTAGACCATTACATATTCAGGGGAAAAGTAATGACCATAGCATACAAAGAAAGTGAGTTGCATCTTTATGATCACTAATTGTATATACCCTTGAATATTATCTATCTCTTGGAGTCTAATCATTATATTTATTTTTATCCTTCATCTCTAAGGATAATAAATTCTAACATCCTCTTTTTTTTTTGTCTTAGAAGACAAACTCTCTTATAGAAGCCTGCAATATTACATCTTTTTTTTCTAGTTCTAATAATTATAAATTTACTATCTTCTCTGGATTAGTTAAAGTAACATTTCAAGTGTCTATTTTTGCAATATACTTATTTGATTCCAATAGCTATAAATCATTAATGGTGAATGCACTTAATTTAAATAAATGATAATTCTATATGAATAGTATTTAATTTGTTTTTCTTAACAAAGTCAGTTCTATTTTCAATCAATAAATAATAAGACTTAAACAAATAAAAATATTTATAAATTTATTATAGAATTCTCTGAAAATCTAAAATATACTAAATAATACCTAACATACAGGCTATATATATATATATGTACAAATATAGGATATTTTGAGCTCAGACTTTCACATGACTCTCAACTCTCCACACTATCTAATACCACTGATACACTTGACCACATATATGTCTAAAGACTCTCCAAACTATCTCATACCACTAATATACTTGACCACATATTTGTCTAAAAGATTTTAGACATATATGTGGTCAAATGTATTAGTAGTATGAGAGAGTGTGGAGAGTTGAAAGTCGTGTCAAAGTCTGAACTCAAAATGCACTAAAATTAAACTAAATTTAGAAGTTTATTTTTCTGTAAGTAATTTGATATCTCACAACATTTTTAATGTTTACATATTAATTACCAAGTCAAATTTCATTTTTCTCTCTTTTTTTCTCTCTAAATTGAATATATAACAAATACATTTCTTATTATAATCTTTGCAATTTAATTAATATGAGGCTCATTGAAGTTGATTATATAACTAACTTTTAGAATAAATTATATTAAAGTGTAGAAAGCAATGACAAATTACCACTGATGGTAATTAAATGTTGTCATTTATTTGTAGTACTATACTATCTTAATCAAACAGAGAACTTAAAACTTATGTTTTAATTTATTTAGTTTATATATATAATCAAAACTACCCCAAATCCAAAACTCAACCAAACTAGCTAAGAAAATAAAATCTACAATGCAAGAAATGATTTTACTGCTACAAGCAAATTTCTCAAGTGTAAAGAATTACAAAACAACAACGTATTAATATTAAACATTGCCCACAATTCCATTTACTTCCCATCCACCCTTAACATTAAAATGACTTTTAAATAAGTTAATTTTTCTCAAATATGTGACCTGTAACTTTTTTATGGGCATACAAAGTTATTTCTAACCCTACTTTTATGTACCTTTATTTTTTCATTTAAGCTCAAACTACACTGACCTATATAAATCTTCTTACAAAACAAAGAATAATATACACTACCCTAGGAATAGAAGGTTTATATAGGTCAGAGTAGTTTGATCATAAATGAAAGAACTAAGGTGCATAAAAATAGGGTTAAAATAAATATCTTAGTTCTGTTTTGTATGTCCATGAAAAAAATACAGGCCACACTATTAATTTTAAGGAAGTTATGGTTATCTCTTTTCAGAGAAATTAAATTAAAAGAAGAATTAAAGAATCTTTATTATTAAAAAATTATGATTTTGAAGCAATTAACTTATTTAAAAGTTTTTTTTACTATTAAGGGTGGATGGCAAGTAAATAGAATTGTGGGTAATTTTTAATATAAATAAGTTGTTTGTTTTGTAGTTCTTTACACTTGAGAAGTCTGCTTGTAGCAGTGAAACCATTGGTTGGGTTGTAGATTTTATTTTCTTGGCTAGTTTAGTTGGGTTTTGGATTTGGGGTAATTTTGATTATTTATTGACTACTATAGATTTATGCTTTTAATATATATATATATATAATTTAAATAAAATGTCCATTAATTAGAACAAAATTGTAATCATAATAAAAATAATAAATATAATGGTAATAAACTACTATAAACAGTCTTTCAATCTGCAGAAGTGTTTTCAGTTAATTTCTTAAACCTGTTTCAACTGCCATTAATTAAAAAAAAAAAAAAGCAAAACAGAAGCAAACATCATCAATTCAAATCCCATGAATCCCATATTTTAATGTTAGCAGTTTGTCTATTTATTAAATGCATTTTATTTCTATTTATAAAAATTGCCTCCTTAATTTTTCTTTTATTATAGATTCTCTCTTCATGAAAAATTTTCATATTTTCAATATCAAATTAAAATTTATATTTACATGTTTTTTCATGATCAAAGAAAACTGAAGCAATCATTAAATCACTATTATTCTTACTTTTTACACACTTATATAACAATTCATGGTCCTTTAATTTCTTTTCAATGCTACACCTCGATTCACTTATATATGATAACATACACTCACAAAAAGTTTGATATACAATATTACTTTTCTGCTTGACAGGAATGACATTCTTAGAATTATTCACTAATTTATTAACATTGTTTCGAAGATAGAATGAAACATTAAGCACATTCTTATATATGTCCTTAAAAAATTTCACTTGTGGATTTGAAATAAATGGAATAGATATCTATTGTTTACTATCAATCTTCATTTCCTTTAAACCATTAATTAACTCTTTTAAAATTGACATAAAGTATTGTTTATTTTTTCCATTTTATAACCAACATCAAGCAATTCTTTGGCAAATATCTCAATATTTTTCAGTTTATCATTTTGGTAACGACACAATTTTTTATTATGAAACACACACACACACACATATATATATATATGTACTGGGAAACTATAGATAAAAGATGCATTATATTAAATTCTCAGATAAATATGTGAATAAGAAATTCATTTCTTTGATTATTCTCTGTGATAATCCCATTTATTTTAAAATTATATAATTCTATGTCATGTGTTATATGGAACTTAAAACTTTGATTGTAAATGAGACTCTATTAAAATTTATTTTATGTTATATTTACTTGTATTACAATTGGATATTAAGAAATATGTCACATGATTTTCATAAATATAAATCATTTATGCAACTTTAAGCTCTATTAATTAGCTTAATTTGCATACTTAGATGGTGTCTCATATTTATCTTTTATGTCTTTATAAGTGCACAAATTAAAAAAAAATACACGAATGATTAATCAGCTATGAAGTCATGTGACATTTAGGCACCTATACAATTCTCAAGTCTATCAGTCCACCAATGTATTAAATTGCATAGGGTTATGCATAAATTATGAAATGTTTATGTATCCAAGTGAGCTAATATGTCATAGTAAAAATCTTCTTATACGAATTTTACTAACTTATACATATCTATTATGGGATTTCTTTTTTTTAAAAAGGATTAATAACTCAGTAGGACAAATCTTGTTGCTTATTAACAAGAGTAATCTAAAATTATGCTGATTTTAAGATAATGTTAATACGTACTGTAATGATAGAAAAGGTGAAAATGAGATCCAACAATTACTCAATTTAATACCACAAACACAAGTATACAATGCATGGACTAAAATATAAAGAACAACATATATGCTAGAGAATGAGTAAATAAGACAAAATCAATCATTTATCCAAACATACAAATTTATAATTTTCTAGTTCCATTCAAATATTCGCCCTTCTAAATCTCTTACCATTACATTTAGCCCACAGATGACCAAAATATCAGAAACAATAATTTTTACGGTAATTATAATGTAATCGGGCTTGGCCACTTGATGGTGTTATTGGCAGTCAAAAACAATACAATGTACAGTTTACGGGGCTGTGTGATTTTTAAATCGCTGTTTTTTTTTTTTTGGTTATTAATTTATTGATTGCTATAACATTTTTTTCATGCCTTTTTAATTTTGTATTTAGTAAACGACAACCTTTTTTTTAATTTTTAAATCGCTATTTTTGGACAAATTATCATCATTCCTCCTTTTTAGTTATTAATTGATTGATTGCTAGAACTTTTTTTGCGATGTCTATTTAGCGATGTCTTTCACTTAATTATCACTTTCTACATAACAAAACAACTGTGTAGGGTTAGGGTTAGGTTTAGTTTTAGGGTTAGTTTAGGGTTAGTTTAGGGTTAGGTTTAGGGTTAGTTTTAGGGTTAGTTTAGGGTTAGTTTTAGTGTTAGTTTAGGGTTAGGTTTAGGGTTAGTTTTAGGGTTAGTGCTCTGTTGTTTGTAACGCTAAAATAAAAAATATCAAAATCGTAACCGTAGTCGGACAAAAGAAAGAAACTCAAACTTTTTTAAACAACAACAAACACATATAAATGTCTTCTTTACTTATCAAACATGTTTATAATATGTGCTTTCTATGAAATTTACAAAAAATCGTGTATATTTTTATTGGACAGCAGAAATACTCGGCTTCTGTTTTCGGCAACTGCGGAAAAAGTTATGCGATCGCCAGCCATTTTATGAACTATGTGGTATTTCACGTGAAAACGAGATTTCGCACACAAACTCGGCCGAATTCTGTTGATGTACCCTCGGCAAGCTTTTACACATTACACCTTCTCTAAATAAGGATGTGGCCATTTGCAAAATTACTATAAAGTCAAGTTTCTTAAATTCATTACAAATACAAAGATTGTGAAACGTATATTGTAAAAATTTGACTAATCAAACTACACACACATATATATCAAACTGTACATGAAAGATAAGTGTGTGGATTCACAGTAACTGTCGCAAAGCAGAAATAGGCCGTATTATTTCTGCATTACATCATCATCAATGGCCTTCTAATGGCTAAGATAAACATTAGATGTTTTCTATAGCCTTAAGTCAGGCCTTGTAAACGACAGTGGCCAAGCCCGATTAGGTTATAAGTACCATTTTTACTTATCAGTATTAATTAAGCACAAAATAAGACATAAATGAATAAATGAGTGAGTAAATTGAAATGAGAACCATTAAATAAATAAAATAAAGAATTTTTCCATAAATATATAATTATTATAACATACAAAAAAAACAGAATAATAATAAAATAACTAAATAAATAAATAAATGACTAAGTACATGATAAATATACTGTTTGAAATCTGCCTATTACATTAATCCGTAGGAAAACTTTATGTAAGGTTTTTCTTTAATATTTCCTACTATTTTCAAAAGAAATAAATATGATAATTTTAGGTTTCTACATAATTTTATATGGATCAAAATAATAATAATAGCATAAATTGACGTATGAAAATTTATTCTAAGATAAGGGCACACATATATACTTGTACTCTCCCATTATTTATAATTCAGATTGTACTTTATGTGATATTATTTGTGAATGTTTTCATTTATAAATCTGTATAGAGATATTGAATGAATATTTTAAACTACCTATTTCTCAAGTATTCACTTTTAAAACATTAGTATTGTGGAATAATACGTTTTCATTGATACTGCTTTGCTTCACATATAAGACAAATGCAAACATGCCCACTAACATGATGGATACATTATAAATATTATATACATATTGTTTTGTAGGAGCTAAATTCAATAATGAAACTAATTTATTCATGAATTTCTTTCATTTCCATTTTTATAATGTCATATTTAATATAATGTTAAACTATAATTTTCTTTAATCAAATCAAGAAGGTTTTGATAAAAAATATATTTGCCCAATTTCAACAAATGTAAATTCAATTCACTGTAGGAATAATATCATTGTTTTATGAATTTTTTGGTAAATGCACACTCACTATTATGCAATAGAATACATATTAATAAAACATTTATAATTGTGCATTTTAACCCATGATTGTATCATTCTAAAGCAATCCAATAATATAGTTATCATTAATTGTTCAGTTGAATATATGTGGCAACTAAATGTAACTTTATTATTATTGCTTTTTAATTTAAATTACCAATATTACTTTTAAAATTAATTATCTTTTCCTTATTTTTTTTTTAAAAAAAAAATAATTACAGAGCATTTGATCAAATGTAAACTAAAACAAGTTTTTTTTTTTTCAATCAATTTGTGATTACATAAATAAGATTAACAGAATATTTTATCCTTTTGCATTGTCATTTTATTGATCATGACATCAACCTTTTGCCCTTTAATCTAACGATTTTCTTCAATTTTCAGGCCCACTATGCATCACTAATCCTAGGTGATAACTGTTCTGCATTTCGTTAATTCAGATTTCCAATTGTTTTGAATTGTATTGATGATTGGATATTTGTAGATCAATCATGAGAAAGAGATATGTTCAAAAGTTCAGCTATCTTTTTTAGTTTCTTGGAAGTATAGTTAATGGTGGGAGGGGGGGAGGTTTTCCCCTAATTTCTCATTGCTAGTACTCACCTGCTATGGTATTTATAAGTAATCCACTAATGTAAAATATTTTAAATTTTTTTATTAAAAAGCAAATCTTTGCTGACTTTGCTTACCTTTTATACTCTGCTGTTTTATATTAGACTGAATACTAATTTCATGTTTTTCCTGACTAAATTTTGGAAAATAATATATTTTTATAAATTGATATTTCATTTATATATTGTTTTTTTTTTTAAATTAAAATAATGGATTAACATGATTTATTTGCTATCTTAATTCTTTTGAAATAATAAATTCATTACTTGTAGTAGCATCTTTTATTTATTTGAGTGAATATATTAATTTTCTGGTATAGGTATATTTATGTTGTGTCCTTATATTTGCAATACATTTTAGTGAGATGAGCATACCAAAAAAAAAAAAAAAAAAACAACAAATGGAACAAACTTAATAGTAATTTTATTTTTTATTTTATTAAATTAAATTGAGGCTACCAATTTCAATACCTACAGTTACATAATAAAATTCAATATAAAAACTAAATTAGTAAAAAATTAAAAGCAAATACTTCCCAAGATTACATTTATGTAGAACTAACTTGGGGATCCGAAGTTACAGATAGTTCTCTAAAAGTTTTTACTATTATAAAAATTTTAAGAATTTTTAAACTGACAACTATTACTAAATGCATAATGATAAAATCTTGATAACAAAGTCTGGGCTCTAACTATATGTAAATGAATAAGTTCCCACATCAATTTAATGAAACTGCTAATATTGTAATACATCATTAAAAGATAAAAGAATTTTTCATGTAAGTTATTAATATTTTGATCATTCATTCTTGCTATAAGTATTTCTATAAATGTAAGTCAAATAGTCTTTAAACATATGTCTATTTAGTAATATTAGATTGATGTTTTGTTTCATACATTAGAAGATACTATTGAAGATCAGGCTCACTATGATAAAAATATTTTCTTCTTTAACTATTAGTCAATTATAAATATATATTGCATTCATCATGTGTATAGATTAAACAGTTTTAAATAATTCATTGCAAATCAAAGATATCTACAGTTCTTTCTACAAAGAAATGGTGAAGATATACCAATTGGTGAGAATTTATAATTTCCTTGACTCTTTAACTAAAAATAGCTAGATATTTATTTACTAACTAAAAATTATATGGCTAGCTAACTTTGTTTATGGCCAATTATCTAAAAAGTCATATTTGCTGGGAACTCATATTCGAACACCCACAATAAGAAAAGAGATACAAAACACTTTGCTATAAAGCTCTTTACATACATATATATATTTTAACTGTTACTTATTTATGAGTTCAAATGATACTTGAGTTTAGCCAAATCTTTTTTTGTTTTGTTTTGTTAAACTAGAATCGAACCAGAAACTTTTGACCCCCAGAAAATAATTTTTATGTTGAGACAATTGTTTAGAAATTAGAAAAATAAAGTTTTAAAACATTATTTTTTTTTACACAATCTACTTTAATTAATTAGATTGGTTATCTTCTCCTGCTAGTGTAATACAGTGATAGAATAGGGACTCTGGAGATCAACATCCATGAATCGCAGTTTATCATTTCCGGTACATCGAACTTTTTATGAATACCAGAAAAATAAACCAAGGTTTGACAATTATTATTATTATTTTTTTTTAGAAATATATATTCCCTAAGTGATGATATCTGTCAGTTTAATAATAAAATAAAAAGGAAAATTGAAATTTTAATTGATTAACTATTAATAAATAAAATTATTGAATAATTTATAGCTCAAAAGATCATATTGCATTTAGCCACTGGAAGTGAGGTTCGATTCGTGAATTTTTAGCTCGAGTCCCCTATTCGCCACTAAACTGTTATAATAATATCAATTTGTCTAAATAATTATTTCTATTAACATAATTTACAGTAGAAAATGTAGTCTTAAAATTACTTTGTTATTTTAAAATTATAAGTTAAAAACATTTTCTTTAACAATAGGGATTTTCTAAAGAAGTAAAACCACAAATTTTTTGTATATGAAAAATGTCTTAAAGGAAATGATTAATCAATTAGATATTCAGAAATATTTCTAAATAATTTTCTTTAAAAAGAAATCTACCATTTTCTTAAATTTTATTCGCTGTAAATAATACACAAAAAGATTATTTAACCCACACAAAGTTTCGAAACATCCTAGTTTATTTTCAATGTAACTAGTTAGACTTTTAATCGCTTTCATTTGTAGTTTAATTGTTTCCACACAATTGTATTAATATTCTTTTAGCAAAACTTATTATTGTTTTCTATAACTAAATGATACTGATTAGGTTTCATTTTCTTTCTTTCAGGATATCTGTGTTGGTGACTTGCCACTAATCAATAATAAGGCATTTCAGTGATAAAAAAAATCAACACTAGATGGCATTCAATGAATGTTTTGAGTTGGAATTGCAAAATTATTATTTCCTTAAGTAGATAAAACGACAAGAGCAAAAAAGAAAAAGACACAAAGAGTGCAACTTTATAAATCGTTTTGAATTTTGGATGATAATAAAATAAAAAATTGTAATGAATAAAGGAAAAATACTAATAAAAAAAAGAAGCGCATAAAGAAGAAAATGACATTGGATTATGAAAGAAAAAAGTGTTTAAATTAAAAGTTTTTTTTATGATAACAATAGAGAATGTGTAAAACTAGAGCTGATGACTAGAAAGAATAAAATATAAAAGAAAATAACAATTGGAGTATCACAGCCATAAAAACAATATTGAAAAGTTAGTTTTCAAAACTGGGGAAAAAGCAACATAATAGGTTACATCAAATGTTTACATATATACAATGACAAAATTAAATATTACAGTAATAAATAAAGGGGAGAAAATACAATAAGAATTACTCATTATAAAAGAAAATAAATAGTAAGAACAATAAGAATATATATAAAAAAATTGGAACAAAAAATTAAATATTATAAGGAAATTATATATATATACAATGAGTTATATAATACATAAATTTTAAATAAATTATTTTAAAATATTTTATTGATTATCCATAAGATTACATTGTTTTCTTGATATATATACAAAGTATCTAGAGGTTAGAATTTGTTTACAATAGCACAAAATTCTTCTCCCATTTTGGAGCTATTTATAATATCAATGACTTCGGTTCTACCTCATTAGGGACCATGTGGCTGTATCTCTCTAAAAGTGTTTAATTTGTTGAAAAATGTATTTGTATGTCATCTTTGGCTATGGTTCTACATAAAAGAACATCTTGTACACTATAATACATATAATATAAACATGTTTGGCCTGCTGTCAGCAAAAACTCCCTTTGAATTGAGTTAAACAATGATTTTATATTTGTATTTGAATTGTTAAATATACTAGGAATTTCTGCATGAATGCTATCCAAACAAGAACATTCAAAGAACAAGTGAGTTTGATTTTCTTTTCTATGGCATAACTAGCACTTATCTTCAACATTCCTGCAATGTCTTTTAAATCTAAAGAAATTTAATGTAGGTAGAGAATCCAAGTTTAATTTGATTAGGAAATCAAAGAATTTTGATTCAAGTGACCAAAATCTAAATTTCCTAATAAGATGGTTGTTTTTTTTGCTTTCTCCACAGTATCTTTTAATTGGTGATGGGTAATTTCATAAACATCCTAGTATTTGAATTTATTCATAGATAGACAAAAAGAGAAACTTGGAATTGTATATAATGGAGCCCTTAGTTTTTTTAAGATATCCAGTAACTTGGAGTGATGTATTTATAGGTATTATTTTTATCAAAATCTCTAAATGGGAGTAAAATTTTACACAAAAGAAAATTAAATTTACAGTTTTTTGTATTTTAAATATGTTAATATTATGAAGTCCTAAGCCATTTTTTATTAACAGTTGTTGAAGATGCCTTAGAAAAATGGATGCCAACCAATCACCCAGAGAAGTCTTCTACACATAGAATATATGCTTTTAGAAAAAAACTTTTGTAAATAGTATGATCAAAAAGAATGTGTGATCTTTGTAATAATGAATGAAGTAAATAGTGATATTTTTGAGTAGAGAGACAGATAAGATTTTGAAAGTGAATTAATGGTTTTTTCCATTTTATCTTCAAATTTTTTCTGAATTTGTGTGCACATTGTTGTAGGGCTCAGGTAGAAAGGAAACCAAGAAATGAACTCTGCTCTTTCTTTAAGAATCAGTTGTTTATTTTCCCAGTGTAGATCAACCAGGCACATTTATTACTGTATAATAAATTCAAGCATATATTTATTTGAGTATTCAGTCACAATTTTTTGAAGTATTTGGAATTGTTTTTGTGGAGAGAATAACAGACATCATGTAAGCAATATAAGAAATATTAACTTTTTGTTTGAGAATGTGTATTCCAGACATTTCTTGTTCAATTTTTGTTAGTGGCAGATTTATATAGCATGTGAAAAGGAGAGCACTTAGAGGAGAGACTTGAAGTATATCAAACAATGAAAGGTAAAAGATGAGTGTCTTCCATTTAATGTAATATGAATTTCTCTGATGAGATGAATATTAGTAAGTACATAAAGAAGTGATTTGGGTATTGGTGTATTTGGTAGAGTTCTTATAAGGTAGTCAATAAGGACATTGTCAAATGATGTCTGAATATCTAGTTGAACTACTAGACAACTATATTTCTTCATTCCTAACTGATTCAATTAATCTTAAAGAGAAATGCTGCTTGGCCAGTGGAGGCTCCTTTCTTTACAAATTACAGTTTTGATAACTCTGATAAAATATGTTGTTCCATCTTATCTTTCAACACTGACTCAAGAATTTTTATGCCAAGTGGACTCACTGAGATAGGACTTAAATTTGTACTCATGGAGATTTTTTGTTGATTTTTTATAAATGGGACTATTGACATGGGCTATAAACCATGGATGCTGTAATAACCTTTGGATAAAAAAATTAGCTGTGTTTAAAAGAACTTTAGCAGTAAACTGGCTCAAATGGGCATACACAAAATGAGAAATGCCATGCATTCCAGGGTAATTATTATGAATTCATTAGGTACAAATTCACAGTCATTTTCAGGATAACGCAGAAAATTTTTGAAAGGTTAAATAATTCTCTACTTTGAAACTTGGTTTTTGAAATAAGTATATACAGGTACTAGAATGTTATCTCCAATGAATTTGGAGTGAATTAGGTACTTTAATCGAAAGCAGATGATCCAAGCTGACTGATGTACTGCCTAGACCAGCTATGTGATTGTTCAATAAAATATTTCTTCTTTTTTATTGCAATACATTCTTTCAGAATATCATATGTAGTTTTATATTAATCTCTCAATGCCTTTATTCTAATCCATTTATCACTTGCTAAATGTTGATAATTCATTGGTACAAATCATCTGCCAGAGCAAATTGTCTCAAGGTAGTGGATTAGACCAAGTGATGTGATTGATATTATGCAATACAATATTGACAAAAACAATCCAGTCTTGTACTGGATCTAATTCATGGTTCCTAGAGTGCAATATATATTTTTGAGAACTGAAAATCTTTATTACAGTTTAATTAACAAGGGTCAAATGTATTACCTAGCAACTTTGGCACATATTAATAATTTTTATTAGTCATTCATTAAATTAGAGATTATCTAATACTGAATAATATTTCTGTAGTGTAATTTTCATCGCATCACTCTCATGCAAAATAGAAACTGGTTTCTATCTGATTTTAACACCTTGTGGAGGGATGTAATCATAAACTTATGACTGAAAAAGATGTATTGTCCCCAAAATGCACATTTTATGTTGAACCTGTATTCATCAATTAGCCTAGACCATAATCTCTTACACATATTTTTCATTGTTCAGTATATATATATATATATATATTCTAACCCAGTATTTTTTAGAAGTTTATTTATTTATTTTATTTCTAACCCACTATATGTATTAGTTTAGTTTAGTTTTATTTTAGTTTATTTGCACTTGTGACACTAATTTTTCAGGTTGTGGTTAAGGCAACCAAAATAAAGCAACATATCCATTAATTTTCCAATATAATCTAAAATACCTTTCATATAATACAATTGTACATTCAATTCTCTTAAGCCATGCCACGATTGTAATAACAACAATAATTGATCACTTATTAATTTAAAGAATAATTATAATAATATTAATCTCAGGGTTCTTTGTTTCATGTAAGGAAATGCTCGGCAGTATTGTATTGTCGCATATGACTGGCATTCTGGTCGGCTATAGGAAACATTTATTTTACTTAAATTCAATGTGTCTTCATCTCTCATATCAACTGCTATATTATTTAAAGAGATGATAATTCTATTCAATAATGACGTATAATTTTGAATAACACAGCCTTTTTTTTTTTTTTTCAGAATCTCAGTCAGAATAATAAAAAGACAAGGGTGCTTTTTGTGTCCTTCCATCATCCATGACAACACAATAATATAACTAAGATTTATTACTTAGACAATTTAACTAAATGTTTGGAATAATGTGCAACCAAAGTTAATGGTTTGGGAATAAATTCATTTTTTTTTTTTTTTTTTTATACAAAGGTGAATGTTTAGTCTTAAGTTTTCAACTCCATAAATAATTATCATTAAACTAAAATATAATGACATATTCCGATCTGCTTAACTTTATTTATCTGGTATATTAAGTTTTTAAGAATTTGGAATGATTTCGGACTCAAGAAAAGGTTTTGCAAATATTGTGCAAACACTTATATTTAGCATATAAAAACAAAAAAATGAATCTACAACAAATTTTAACAAGACTATAATTTATTATTATCACAAAAAAAATATATATGAACATTTATTCAATAATCCCATAGTAATACAAAAATATAAAATATAACTGACATTAATCTGTATACTCTTTTGGTTATGGACTAGAGGTTACTACTTCTCCTGTATGCAATCATATGGATTGATTAACTAAAAGTACATTTCATTACCAATACATTGTTTATTACATTTTGGTAACCTTGTAGAAGCTTTTATTCAAAATTATTGACTAACTATTTTTGTTTTTATTTTTATTTTTTTTTAAAATGATTAATCCCATCATATGCAATACGCAAAATATTAAATTTATTTCTAATACATTTACTTTATTTATGGTCTTTAATGGGATAACCTATTCTAATTATAGGCCAGCTATCAGAAGTTACACTTACCATCTTACATTTAACTTAATGCTAACTTAAGTTATGATACAAATTTTATTCATACGTATAATTTTAAATATGAGTATTATTTAATTACTAACCAGAATTAAATATTGCATTTGAATATTCCTTCAGTAAATAAGCGTTTTAAAACCACGCAATTTTAAGTACTTTACTTGTCAAATACTAGCAATATTTAGCAGCACAATACAGATATTGATCTTAGTTACTAACGCACTATTTATACTAAAGTGGATCTTGAGGAACTAACACCTCCAATATAACCTTTATCTTGCCCGAACTTTCAAAATTAAGCACAATAATCAACACCTTCCATGGTGGAGCTATCTTTATTTTCACATGAGGAATATGGAATAACTACGAAGGTCTGTAAAGTAATCTACTACATTAAAATATTTTGGTGGTTTCTTGCCTTTTAATTGGGCATACAACGAACACACACCAAATACAATCCTCTCCTGGGATTTAAACGAATGAAGCATACTAAATGCTAGATAAATTCTTGATCGTCCTATCTATGAGAATCGATCACTTAGGCTATAAACATACCCGAACATTATATTTAAAATCTTCCTCTCATGGAAAACAAAGCTTTTGGGGAGATCATTTTTCATCCCACAAAATAAATACATTATAATTATTACCTATGCGAATATTAAGCATATACCAATGCTATATCTGGGCAGGATAAGTAAATACACTGATTATAATAAACTTATGTTACCGGGTATACTTTGATCAACATCTGAAATCTATGGACATCATAGAATAAAAGTATAATAATTTTAATTTTAATAAAGGAACATTCAAAAATAGTTGGTAGCATACTATCTTAAACTAAATAAAGTGGATGTGTTATTTAAGAATAATTAGGAATAAATTCCTCAATTAATACAGTATAAATTCGTTTCAAAACTTTAACAAGAAATATTTTGTTATAGCATTTTTTTTTTTTTTTTAGTTACTTCTGATAATTTTCAATATTTATTTTACCCCTTAAATATCTAAATATTTTTCTTTTACGTATCTAACATACAAAATTTTTACCTACAATTGTATGTAATAATTAAAACATATTTTATAGATTTTTTCTTTCGTGTTAAATATCAACTTAACCTATAATAATTATATTAAAACATACCTTTGTCATTACAAGGCTATGAAATATCACTTGACCATACAGACTTTAACCTATGTGATATAACAAAAATACATATCATTTATAACTTAGTTTTACACAATCATTAATTAACAAGTGCATACTCTCTCATTAGAAAATGTTTTTCTATTGAGCAATTGGTCCAGGTGAAGAGCTTTATCCAGTCGTATTTCACGAAGCAAGTTTAAAAACAATAAACGCATGGTATTATTTCCTTTAAATAAAAGTTTTCTCTTATTTTGTGCGTTTAATAAATTAGGTAAAGAAACATATAGCAGAATTGAAGATTAATTCTTACTTGAATTAAACTACTACAATTTTGGGATCCAATAAAAAAAAATAGACTTCTAACATAGACGAATATTTGACTATAGACGATAAACATACACAATATATATATATATATTTTTATTGACGATACATATACTTATTAGCTAGCTTACTTATGGACGAAAATGCGCAATTTTCCGAGAGATTATTATGATAATAACTGCAGTCAATTTACATGTACATGAAGTTTTAATAATTCCAACTGATGTATAATATAATATATCATTTATTTTTATCATTAAGTCACTAAGATATTTGGTTTTGTTCATACTTTAGGAATTATAAATTTTTTTAACGGTAACTTCTCCGTAAGAATGCCCCTATATAACTTTTCCTATATTTACTCTGAGAAAGTTTATATATTTTTTTTTTTTATATTTTTTTTTTAAAAAAATATACAGGTGCATAATTTAATCTTATTTATCATTATTATTATTTCCAGACAATTCTTGGTGAATAAAACATATTTTAACGTATGTAACTACATTACTTGTAAAGGCAGACAATATTGAGAAAGAGCGCGAAAATGTTTCTAGTTGATTTTCCTTGGTTTCAAAATATTTCTTTCAATTATTATTTTTTTCTTTCTATACCAAGAAAATATCAATAAATGACATAAAGTTAATAAATAATTATTTCTCACTTGGAAATCATTTATCTTCCTTAATTTAGACATAATAACACTTTTCGTGATTCCCTTAGTTAATTCTGTCATTTTTAACTTTAGCGTGAGACAATAAATTTTTAAGTATAAAAGGTCTTTAAATAGGTAGATGGCGAAGAAAATCAGGATATCTTATCAAAAAAAAATTTAGCCACACATTATATTATTAAAATTTTACTTTGATTACATTTATTTCTGCAAAATAAAATGAAAAAATTGAGTTACCAAATTTCAGCACTGTTCCTTCCTTGAAAACTAAAAGCAGACTATATATATATATTTTTCAAAAAAATGATCTTGATTATGTAATTGGTTGTTTCGTTTTGTTGTTGTTTTTTTTTTATTTTTTTACTTTAGCGACCTCTTCCAGAAAAATAATCATTTGATTATAACATAAACAAAAGAAAGGAAAAACCCATTACAATCATATAGTTTTAGTATTATTTACCTGGGTTACAAAGTAATTTGACAATATAAAAAAAATAATAAATACATTAAATTAACAATCAGTGATGTATAATTCTTTAAACATTATATTTTTTTATTTTTTTTTCTTTATTTTTTTTTTTTTACAAAAAGAAATTACCAGAAGTTATTGTGCTTTATGATAAGACACTCATCCACTCTCCCCTCTACCCATCCAAAATCAATTACTGTTTAGCTTTTATACCATATTAATTTGCTCTAATTATTAATATCTCAATTAAATTATTCATGTTCTCTCTTTAAAAATGACATTGAGTTATTAAATCTATTAGTTATTCACCCAAAACATGCCAAAGTGAGCGAATAGCATACTTTATTAATCAATTATTACTATTGTTATTTTATCTTTTTATTTCTTTAAAGAATAGCATTGTTTTCCTGCAGAAATAATGCCAAGTAAACCAAGTGTCAATAACACTAGGTTACAATTTATATATATATATATATTAATGGAATGGGGGAACAGGGTGTTCATCCCAGGGATGAACTTGGGTTATGGACAAACACCATCAACCCCAGTTCAAAATAAATACATATTTCAAATAATAATGAAATTTACAAAAAGTATAAAGGATCATATTTAATGTAAAATATAAAAGTAATATAATTAATGTTATGTATTTAAGAACATGAGCAACCTGAAGATTACTCTGAGAACAACTAACTATAAGCATAATTAACTAAGACCACCAGCACTACCCATAAATAAAAGTAAATATAAGTACTACTCAAAAATAATAACCATTAATCATCATGAATAATTAACAAACAAAATAAATTGTCAGTCAATCTTGTGACTGGATTTGAAATGGATCTGTTATAGACCAGGCCAACTATTTAGCCTTTGCAAGCTTAGGCAATTATTTAAACATTAATCTGGATGCATAAATGTAAGTACTAATCCATTAGAATATACAATCATCAAAACAATAACTAAAATAAATGTAGTGCATGAGCTTTAAAAAGTATTCTCTTTGCATCAAACCAGGATAATGTTATAATGGAATATCCCTTCATTAGACTGTTATACACGAATCTAGCTCAAAGAACAAGATATGGAAACTGTGATCAAGAGATGATGCAAACTTACAATATTCTAAACTCTTTTCAGAATTAAGTCACTGGAATAATTTTAACAATTAAATACAAGTTTATTAACAACATCAAAAAATGAAGTTTGGATCTCTACAATAAGGCTATACACACAAGCTTTCTGATTTTGAGTAATATACAATTAAAAAACTCATATTGTGATTTACATGACTTACAATACTTCTTAAATGGTCTACTTAAAACACATATAATGTGCACAGATGCACATTTTATATTATACAATGAATACATTTCAATTGACATTTAATAAAATAAAAATATTAAATTTTACGCATGAGCTCTATTTTATTAACATAAGACAAAATTCAATTTATTGCATTGTGGTTTATATGGATGTTCCAATAGGTTTCATATTTGAATTTATCAAAATAATAAATGATGTTAATTTTTATAACATGTAATTAACAAATATCTTTGTGCATATGGTGTTTATATCATATATTTTAACTTGTCAAAATAATAAAGTTATTAAAAATTATTTTCACAATTTCACTACTTTAATAATAAAGATTTTTCATTTCTTTAAAAAAAAAAAAACTTAGTCTTGACAGATTATAAAATTTTTTTATCAGGTTATTCTTAACTAATTATAAATGTTTTTAAAAAATAAACTCTGGCAAACTTCTTTTGTTCTTTTTTATTATACTCTAAAAGATTTTGGAGTTTTAGAAATATCTATGAATCAATCAATTCATTCAAACAAAAGTTATTTGTTATCTTTTAAAATATATAGATTTTAAATATTGTTTTCACTATAGAGATAATTTAAGATGTCAGTCTCTCTCTCTCTCTCTCTCTCTCTCTCTATATATATATATATATATATATATATATATATATATATATATATATATATATATCACAGGTCACTCTTGATTATAACATTTTAAATATATAGGTTGTAAAATGCCAGTTTAAGGAATTACTAAAATAACGTATTTAAAATTTTGTTATATATAATGTTACCATCAGCTATATATTTGTTTATCCATGCTTCTCTGCATATAGCTGACTCAGCATACATATAATCAATTCTTCAGCAAGCTGAGATTCTCTCTGGGTATGTATTATCATCAGGAAAGGTATAATCAGGTTAATTGTTGTTATTGATCAGTTCTCTTCTGGTTAGGATTAGCAGACTTCAGGCAAGCTGTTTTAAACACATTTAAGCAAAGTAGGTCTGCTTCATGTGAATCAAAACTCTGTAGTGAACCATAGAACAGTGTCCCTTTTGCATTACTTTAAATCTTCAAGGTAATTTTCCATCTTGATCTGGACTATTCTGCTTACCAACTACTCAAAAGAATTACTAGCCAAAAATAAAAAATATTAGCCAAACTTTTCAAAAACTACTAGCCAAACTAAAACCTATTCTTTTTATAAATCAGCTGAGATGACAAAAATACTAAATTAAAAACTTTTTAATTAAAAACTTTTTTCTTTTTAATGATTTCAAATCAACTTTGAAATTTTATCAAAAGTCTGATCTACAAAAATTTCTATATAAATAGAAAAATGTATACAGGCATTAATTAAAAGATTTCAAAGATAGATAATAGAAAGGTTTACAATGATCAGTTTTATTTTATCATAAAACATGCATAATTTTACTTTCAAAATCAAAATACAATATTAATATTTATTTAAACCTTTTTAACAATTTATTTCATAATGAAATTTTATTTTAAATTCAGAATTATTTAATCCCTGATTATTATACCAGAAATGTAGAAATTATCTACAAAATTTTTGTCTGTGTTTATTTTTACTTTTCCTTTCAACTTTATAAATATATATGCATGCACACTATCCTATTGTGTTCCATGTAATATATATGGATACTATATATATAAAGTTGAAATGTCAGTATATCAATATTTAAATTTTTTAACATGGATGAACCCGCAAAATATGTCATATATGCAACCTATGAAAATCTTTGTATCAACATATATATATCAAATTATTACAACTTAATTGACAAGGACAAAATGTGCACACCTTACAACTTTGACACAAATCATTTAATGAAGATATAGGTGTATTAATTTTTATTAATTATTCATTAGACTAGAAATTATCCAATAATGAAAATTATTTTTTGTAATGTAATTTTCACCACACCATTCTCATGCAAGGTAGTGACAGGTTTCTATCCACTTTTAATGCCTTGTGAAGAAGTATAATTATAAACATATGATCAACGATGTTAAAATATCTAGTTTGTTTAGGAAAGAGTTGTTTTATTGTGTGGGAATCTACATTAATCAATATTTAGCAATACTATTGATGTTAAGTGATCTGAAAAGGTAGAATTTTTTAGGGATATGCTAATCATATGATGAATCATTGGGGAATAAAAAAACAAGTCAATTAGAAAAGGATACTGAATTTTCTGGCAAAAACTCTTACCCATTATTAATGGAAAGTTAATTATATGAATTCATTTATTCACAAATTTCTTGTTTGTCATAGTAAAGTCCCCCAATAGAAGAAATGCAAAAGAAGCCAAAATGGAATTGTTAGAATAATTCTATTTATTATTACTTACATAGGAGGAATACATACAATAACAATATTTAAAGTTAATATTTGATGTCTAACTGTTATAATTAACAAATGTTCATCTATAAAAAGAATTTTAAAATACTTAAATGGACATAATTTAGCAATAATAAAACCACTTCTGGCTTATGATCCAGAAGAAGTTATTAAGATAGTTTGACAGATCATTATTTGAATTACTATACATTTTTATCTCTATCAAAACCAGTATATAAATCTATATAATACAGTAAAATCTTGCTCATTGAATTTAACTCTCTAACGTTCTAAGAACCTATTTTTATGTTCATTAATTTACTTTACTAATATTATTATCAATATTTATCACCAATCTCAATATACATATAAGGTACAAACAGAAACTTAGTATTTGTATAGACAGTGCAATTAAAGTAGTAGACATATTCATAACTCCATTAGACAAATGACTCCTGGTTCAAACCCCTTATCCTTACAGCAATCTGAATCACCATACATTAAATTTATCTCCTCCATGTAGAATCCTCATCAGTTGAATATTCAGTATCAGTCACTTGAATGTTCACATTTGATTTAGATTTTTTATTTTGTTTGCAACATATGGGATCTTGTAACATCAAGCTGGATCAATACTTCATCAGAATTATCATTTAAGCAATCAGCTAGTCTATTTTTAGTGAGCTTCTACCTCAAAGCCTTACCTTTATTGCAAATATAGCATTTTATCTCTGTAGTCAGAGAAATCATAATAAATCATCAGATTATATCACTAATCTTAAAAAGTTAGTATTGTAGATAATTCCATATTTCTTCATTCTTTTTTATTTCATAAATAATTTCATATAAATAAAGATACAATAAAAGACAAATAAATAATTTCATATAAATAAAGATACAATAAAAGACAAATAATCCCCAAGTTGCATTTCATGCTGAACCAGCACTCCTTAGTTGCGTCAGGTCATCACCTCTCATATATATCTTTATTATATGAAGAGTATTTACGTAGAGCAAATAATCTCATTTTTATTTTCAAATGTCAATTTACTCCACTCCCAACTTTTACGTTATCAACTTTTTGATAAACACATAATGATTATTACAAATCATTTATTAAACTAGAGATTTTCTCTAGCACAGATATAAACTTTAATCCAAGTTAAAGATTAATATATCCGATTTTCATCCCACACACATGGCTTTTTACATTTCTCTTTCTCCCATGCATAATATCTTTTTTATAGATACTTCCATATTTCTCCAGTCTTTTTTATTTTATAAATAATTTCATATAAATAAAGATACAATAAAAGACAAATAACCCCCAAGATGCATTTCATGCAGAATCAGCACTCATCAGTTGAGCCAGGTATTAGTATGTGAATTCAAAAAAAAAATAAGAAGTGTCCCAGAGGATCATTTTATCCATGTTATAAAGAATTATAATCTGCCAGTTAAGCTTCTGATTAACTATAACATACCATATCTGACTCTGTCGTTTCTCAGCATTCCTAGAAAAGTTAATTATCAAATCACATTTAAATAACATCAGTCAAGATTATAAAACTGGATTATAATGCAAAATATAAGGCAAGCCAAAAACAAGATCCATATATCATAGAAAAAATTTGTTACAAAACTAATTAAAACTATCTGCAATAGTTATGCAAAATGCCAAAATCTTATTGAGCATATAGAAACAGCTTTGATCACAAAAAAAGGGAACAGAAACAAAGGCTTAAACCTATCTCTAGCAAATATAAATTATCCTTCAAGACCCAAATTACAATGAGATGCCAAACTGTACTTTGGCTCTGCAGTCTTTATTACAACTAAAAAAAGTTGAACAAAAGTTAATAATAAGAAAAAACTATTATTAATTGATAAACACATTAATTATTACTAAATTGATTCAGTTTCCTAAGAAAAGGGAACATCTGCTTAGAATATATGTTGAGATGAACCAAGTCAACATTTTTAGTATAGGTATCAAAGTTCTGTATTGTGGATAAGGAAAATAAAATAGTTTCCTGTACAAAAGTCATAAAAATGAACAATAAAAATTTTCATTGTAGGCATAGAGATTAATATATTTGGTCTTCAGATTTGAAGAAACTAAGCTAAAAAGTCTTATATGAGATTAAAATTTATATCTGGATAGGCTTTACAAGAGCCATGGAATGTAAATATTACATCCAATAACTTATTTTACTATCGAGCATAGAACAGAAAAATAATTATGGAATGAAAAAAAAAACTCCAAAACTTTAACCTTAGTACCTATCTCAGAGACTACAACCTAGAATATTATTACAATTTTGCGAAATTTACAAAAAGTTTTATTGATCAAAACAGCAATAACTTATATCATGTACCATTACATCTAAGCCATCTAAGCAAGTTAGAAGAATCATGTTTTACTTTCTTTTAGCATTTTTTTTCCAAAGTTGATTGCAATGAATTTATTATTGAAATAATTAATTTATATATATATAATTACTAATCTTGTCTTAGGTCTATATTATTATTTATCTTCAAATATTAGAGTATAAAAATATTAAGCCATTCATTTATAAAAAAGCAAAACTTTTTTTTATAGAATATAATAACTAGAAATTAATCTAAGGATCTATTTAGCCTATATGACCCAATAGCAGTTGATTATCTAGATGTTGACTCAAGAAAAGTTGTTTTTAACAGACTTAATCACATGTCCAGCTATTTTTGTTAGTATTTTTGATTTTACACTATTTTTTAATAAATTCTGAAAGTATATAAATAATCATTAAACTTTCTTAAAATTAATATTTTTTACCTTTTATTAAAATATGCATATATATATATATTAGCCACACAATGCATAAAACCACTAAACATCATATGTTCACCATTTACTATGCTTACACAAGCTGTTAATGCAGTAGCAAACTATCCATACTGTAAAGCCACCTAGTGCAAAACATAGTAATCAATGGATACAAGAATGTTTGTGTATAAAGTCCCTATCTAGTGCCTTATGCAACCAATATCCCCAGATTAATTTTTTACTTGTAGCTTTCATCAGTGAGAAGCATAGAATTTGAGAGCACTGTACCTAAATCTTAGGATCTAATACAACCCTCCAGCAGCCACCTTTTATATATATATATTTTTTCCATATGTCATAGTAACCTTTTATATTTTTAGTTAACTCTAAAGTTACGAGTCCAAAATGAAAACACAATAATGTTTTCAATCCAAGCTCATTCATTTGTATTGTCGTATAGATCTGAACCCAGTTCAGTTTTTACATATTTTGGCCTGTGGTTTTTTAATAACCATACTCACCACCATTCCATTGGCAACATTGGAATTAAACCACTAAACAACAATGATCACCATTTCCTACGCATATACAAGTTATTATAAAAAATAGTAAACTCTCCATGTAGTAGTGTCATTCAGTGCAAGCCATAGTAATTAATGAATGCAAGTTAGTTCATGCATAAAATCCCTATCTAACGCCTACTTATCCAATATTCCAGACTCATTTCTACCTTATGGATTTCATTATAGTTTATAATTAACTAAAAAGGCAAAAAGTGGCTGCTAGAGGATTGCATTAGATACTAAAATCTAGGCACAGTGCTCTCATATTCAAGTTCTCCTCACCGATGAAAGCCACAAGCTTAGAAACTAGTCTAGTGATATTAGATGAGTACATATTAGATAGGCAAAAATCTCCATTGATTACTATAGCTTGCACTGGGTGGTACTAATATATGTTGAGTTTGCTTTCATCATCCTTAATATGCACTCGTAACTAAGTAAGTATTAATGATTTAATTCCAGAAGAAGAAAAAAAATAGAAAGACAGAAAATAATAATTATATATATCAACGTAATATAATTTACTGTCATTATAAGCTGTGTTACACTTACTTCATATATATATTTTTAAAAAAGGAAATATATTTGTAGTTATTTGAGAACGCATACTTGCCGTTTTTGTGATCAAACTCATGATTTTACACCCTTAAACAATAAAACAATAGGAGCAAATTAATTTTTATTTTCTACAATTTTTTAAATATATTATACAATAACGAATATTTAATATTATATGTTAATTTTATAATTGACAAATAAAATGTATTTTTTTAAGATGGTGGACAAGCGGAAGATCTTAGATTGATTCTATTTTTATAAAATCTATTGGCAGATCAGATGTTTTGTTAAGAATGGGTGATTATTCTGTCACTGTCCCAAGGTATTCTTTAGCATGACTGGAGACCAAAATGAGGCTTTACATTTAGAAATGGACAAAGCTACAACTCCGGTTTTATGTTTATACAGGAAGTCTTTGACTGTTAAAATAGTTACTCGGCGGTGATGAAGAAGAAGATATTTGAGGAATAGCTGTCAGTACCAGCACTATCAAGTGAATAGCAAACAAAAGAAATTTTAACTTGCATTCTTCAAATAGTAAAAGAAAAATGTTCAAATCATTTAGCATTCAAGTCGTGTAGCTCGGATACTCCAAGAATAAATTACTTTAAAAAAAGATTGTAAATAATACTTTTTTTTAAAAAAAAAAAAGTTATATACAGTATAAAATTATGTGTCATTAAAAAAAGAAAGTTAAGAATTGATTTTTATACATTATATATATATAACAAAATAAAAATGAAAGCAAATATAAATCCGTAATCACTGATAATGGCTGCCGTATATTTCAATGTATGTGCGTGTTCAATTTTTTTCATAATCAATGCATTGAAACTTATCTGATCAATTCACATGGTTTTGAGACTTAACTTCATCTTCCAGTATAAAAACAATAGCTAAATAACCATTTATTGACCAATCCTCAACTAGCTAAAGGATTCGTCAACTACGAGGGGGAGGGGGGTAGAACTTCTAGCCTCCCTCTGTAGTTAAACCCTAGATCGTGAACAATCAGCCAAGTGCGTTAACCACTACACCAGGAAACATTATACTATACTGTAGGGTCTAACATTTATATTCTTCTCTTTCAAGATAATTTTATTTGACCTATAGGCGAATACAAAGAGAACAACAAGAGTTAACTAGGTTTATTTTAATCATAGACAAATACACATTAAAACTCCAGATAATACTAAAGTTCTGTTTGTCTTTAGGCACAATTTGTAAAATCATAGAAGAGTCCAATGCAGAAAAAATTAATATCAGGAAAATAATTGATAATGAATTCATGTCATAGCCTAGTTTCTCATCAACATTAGCGTCTACAAAATCATTGCATGATTTCTTCATTACAGTCTTACTCTGGGAGAGAATATTTTGTTATCAAGATCAATCTTGACTTTAGGTCTCATCTGGGACCAAAAAGTGATTTGGACTAAAAATCTTACCTAACCAAACTTGTCAAGTCTTTTAAACAATTGTTTTCAAAAACTAGATTTAAATCTATCTGAAAATTAGCTGACAAAAATTTTTCAAGAAAGTGCAGTCATTTACTACTTTTCGTTATATTATTTTAATTCACAAATCAAAGTTACTAATTTTGAGCAGGTAGATTTCATATTACATAATAGGTGAATTAAATGTTTATTGATCCATGTTTTTAAAAATAGGCTTAAATGTTTATTTGTTGAAGCATGTGGGAAATGCAACTAACTTTACTAGATAGCAATATCTGAAGATGCAGTATAATTTTTTATTTCATTTAAGATTATGACATTAGATTTTATCATCATCTCATTTTTTATTGATAATAACAGTGAATAAATATTACGAGAAAAATAAAAGCAAATTAGCTTTTTAATTACCTAATAAAGCAATAATATAGTTAGCATAAAGAAGACTAAAATATTTTCAAAATAATTAAATCCTTCAATTTTGTAATAATGATTTCTGACATATATTGACATACCAGTATTGGGTGTTTTTTTTTTTTTTTTGTATGTGTGCGTGTTCTAATTGAGATTAAATATACATTTAAGTTTTATACATTATTTAACAAATCATTACTTCAATTCTCATTTCAGGACTTTGTTATTTTTCTTATTAGGTTTAAAGCAAAATCATTATCAAGTGGAACAACATTAACATTATAGTAAACAAGGTATTGACTTTACCATTAGAAATATTATAGTTTATTTTAGTATTAGGATATAATTTTGTAGAAAACTTTCCAAAGAAAAGAATTAATCCAATTTACTTTAGCTATCATTATATTTCAAAATAGGGAATTACCATCCAAAAGATTGATAGAATTTTTTAATTTTGTATTTTTGCTAGCAGGAATAATGCCTTGTGTTTTAGAATGAGATATGAGTGAACCACTTTGCTAATATTTAATAAAATTCGGGTAAATAAACAGAATTAAAATAATAATTCACATTTTTGATTATAAAATCATAAATTTTCACTAGCAAGCCAAAGTAGCCAATTATATATTTTTTGATGTGTAGATAGATGTGTTGATATATATATATATATAATGATTCTATTTTTTATTAATGTACTTCACTATTATCTGTTTTTAAGCAGCTATTATTTTAATATTGTATTTTTATTTTTATTTATTCTAAAGTGAGTTATTATATATAGTGCAATAATCACAAATTCATTAACTGATATGTTTAAATTTCTCTACAAGTCATTACCAATCCTTGGAAATACAAGACTATTGAATAATGGTATATTCATATATACTAGATAGAATTAAAACTTCCACTACACCATACATTCTGGAAACATATGAGTAAACATATCTGAAAAAGACAATCTATGGGATATATTTCATGCTGAACTAGCACACATCAGTTGGCCCAGATCACAATCTCTTATACAAGGAAAAAGAATAGATGAAGTTCAGTTATTTCATGTTTTATACTTAATTAATCTTTAATTGAAGTTTTAGTTTATGTTTGGGCTAAGGATAATCTCTATTTTAAAAAAATGATTAGTAACAATCATTAATATATTTTTCTAAAGTGATTGGCAATAATGTTGAAAGAGCAAAAAACTTGATACTTGTAATCAAAGTATAATAACATATATACATGTTAATTAATAGTCAGAAAATTGTGAGATAAGCTATTGTATAATGTAAAAGTTTTTCAGTCCAACGTACCATTTAGCATTGAGGACAACATATTGCAATCTTGACATACAAATGGAAAGACAGACTATCATTTCTATATGTATATTCAAGTTTGGGACTTCTGCTTAATCAATTAAACAGATTTTTCTAAGAAATACATGTATAGGAACAGAGATTAATTTGGGTAACTTTTATGTAGGATGATAGATCCTAATTTGATAGCAGGGAGTTGTTGATGTAAAATATATTTATGTAAGTCTTAACACAAGTTTGTATTAATATTTTTTATTCAAACATATAACTCAAAACTTTGGGCAAATGTAAACATAAAAAATGTATCTCAGTTGAATCAATATCACATGATCCAAACTCTTTTTTCTAACGTTATTCATTATTGGTTTCTTATTTAATCAGTGCTATATTGATCTAAATTCCAAACATCACTTCAACAGAATGTGCAGTTATCATGATTATCCTATTTTACATTAAACCATAATAATAAATTTTAAGATCTAAAATCATTAATTTTTATTTTTCTTAATTCAGTTTTATATTAAATATTTAATATATCTAATTAATGTAAATCACATGACCTCTTATAATATATGTCAACACATTTTCTATGTAAGTGCTATAGCAATCTAATTCTTAAACAATAACACAATTGCTAACATTACTTATTCATAAAACTCAAGACATTAAAAATATAAACAATTCCCATAAAGCATTTCAGCTGAACCAATATCATCAGATAGCTTAATGTATTAATGTACTTCAAAGCCATTCTTCATTGATTTTAAATTTATTTAATAGATGTAGCATCAGTTCAAATGACAAATACTACTTTAACACTCTGATTAGTATCACATCTGGTGAATTACTCATTTGGGTAGCAGAAATAATAATATAATAATAATAGTAGTAGTGGAAAAGCAGGATCAATGGTTTAGTATTATAAATCTATTTCTAAATATAGATGCATGGAAGATACAAACTATTTGATATAGACTCTCCAAGACCAGAATAAAGAATTAATTGTACATATGTCTAAAGAGTAAGATTGATGTAACTGTTCTTAGTGAAACCCATCTTCCAGAAGAAAGAAGTTTAATAGAACAGGTAAATGGATACAAGTTGTTTGGAAGACAGATCAGTCTGTGAAAAGAAAATGCATGTTGTTGGGTTTGCTATAAAGGCCTAGTTTAATATCTTATACTGTTGGAATTCTTTGTTGAACCAATGAAATAATTGTGCTAGAAATAACTTTATTACATTATAACAACAACACCATTAAAAAATTAATTTTTTCTTCTCAGAGACTTTAATGCATGAATTGGTACAAATAGTATTAGGCTTTGGCTAAAAGTTATTAAAAATAATGATATGGGTACTGTAGATTCAAATGGTTTTTTTATTGAATTTTTGAGCTACTCATGGATTGACTCTCACAATTATTTTGTTTAGGCAGAAAAATTTCTATAAAAGAATATGGATGCATCCAAGCTCAAAACAATGACATTTAATAATAGGATAAAATTTTCCATATAGTAGTGCCACCAATTGCAAGCCCTTCGTTGTCAACTGATACAGGAAGATTGGTGCATAAAATCCCTATCTAATATCTACTCATCCAATATCCCCAGTCTAGTTATTAGCTTGTGGCTTTCATCAGTAAGGAGTCTTGCATTTGAGAGTACTGCACCTAGATCTTAGGATCTAATGAAACCTTCTAGCAGCTACTTGTTATCTATTTGGTTAACTATAAAGCTAAAAGCCCAAGATGCAAACAGCATAATGTTTCCAACTCGAGCTCATTCGACTTATATAGATATGAACTCAGTTCACTATTTGTACATTTTGATGTGAATAGTTTTTCATAAACCACATTTGCCATTGTATTATAGGTAGGATAGACATAAAATGATAAAAACACCAGATGATCACTATTTCATATGCATACACATGTTAATAAGAGTACCAAATTTTCCATATGGTAGTATCTAGGTATATTGCACTCAAATCCAAGGCTGCTCACTGATAAAGGCCACAAGTTAGAAAGTAGTATGGGGATATTGGATGAGTAGGTACTAGATATGGAGTTTATGTCTAAACCTTCCTGCATCCATTGATTATGAAGGTTTGCATTTGGTGGCATTAGTATATAGAGAGTTTGGTACTCTTATTAATGTCATGTGTAAGCATACAAAATGGTGATCATGTGATGTTTTGATGGTTTTATAACTATCTTGCTCATAGGATAATGGTGACTGTAGTTTTTTGAAAAATCAAAGAAACTAAAATGTATAGTGGGTTGAAAACATTATAGGGTTTCCATCTTGAGCTCCTAGTTTTATAGTTAATCAAATATGTAAAAGGTGACTGCTAGAGGATTGCATTAGACCTTAAGATCTAGGTGTAGTGCTCTCAAATCCAAGGCTCTTCATTAAAGAAAATTGTGAGCTAAAATCTAGTCTGGGGATGTTAAATCAGTAGGCACTAGATAGGGTTTTTATGCACAAACCCTCCTGCATCCATTGATTATGAAGGCTTGCACTTGGTGGCACTATTGTATAGAAAGTTTGGTATCATTATTAATAGCATGTGTAAGAATATAAAATGGTGATCATGTAAAGTTTTAATGGCATTTAATAAATTACATTATAATTAGGAGTTAGAATACAAACACAAGCACAGATTGTTGGATTGATCATAGATTAGTATTCAAGAGTAAAATAAATTGCTTATCCACTTGTATTCCAAGTTAAAATTATCCTTTGAACCAATGCTCTTGACATATTCCCATGAAAGACTTACATTGATATATTATACAAAATATAGTGTTCACCATTCCAAATTCATTATGAGTGGGTTATCCACAGCATTTTAAATAGAATATTGGTGTGTTTGTCCAGAGATCTGTTAATATAGTTTTATTTATTTGATGATTTGTTATTGTGCATCATAGAGAATAAAATGATGGCATATCTTTAATAATTTGGTTAATAATTTTTATGTTTAATATTTATTGTAAAAATTTAAGTGTACATTTTATTAAGAAACTACTAATAATTTTAAAACTTAAATATAATTACTAATGATTATGTGAAGGGGAATAGTAACTTTTTGTTAAAATGAGACTTGTCATTTGAATTGATATATAAGTATATATTCATCTGAAAATCGATTGTTCTGAAATAATTAGAGAATATTCTATCTTTCTATGCTGGTGGATGAATTTGTTATAGTAGAGTTGAGATTAGGGATGCCCTGATAAAATAGAAAAACTCGAATATATATATATATATACAATGAAATATTATTTTCTATAATCACATCAGATGTTCTAATTGTGTATTTTTAAAGGCTGTTATTGATTGTAGAGGATTCCAAAAACCAAGGCTTTTTTTTAAAGTGTTGCTATGTATGATTAATTAAATTTGAAGATATTATTAATAATTAATTGTTAATTAATCAAAACGCATTAACTTCTATAGAAAATTCTTTACTCACTTAGAATGTACAATTTTTAATAAAATACTGTATTTACTTTTGAATATTTTCAATGTTTGCTAGACAAAAATGTTTCCCATTTTATTATTAATCATTTGGAGTTATATTTGAATATTTTCTTTTCACAAACACATAAATAAAAAGAATGAAAATTTTAAAATCAGATTTTTATTATTTTTGACAGGTTACTAGGATAATAATAGTTCATTTTGATATATAGTACCAATTCATAGAAAAATAAACCAAACTTTAAAACAATTAAAATATAATTAATACATTGCAGAAAATTGTAGAAAATCTATTATAAATGATATTAGATATTTAATTCTAAGGCAGTATGTAACTTGTTTATACTGAATGTTTTTATATGTAAGTAGAGGAATTTGAACTCAGGATTTTTTAGTTTATTTGTCCTCCGCTCCATCTCAAGCAATCGATACACATGACCACACCCATGCGAAAAAGATGCATGCTTCACAATATATGTGTTTCGTGCAGAACCAGCACTCATCATTTGGCCCAGATCATAGTCTTCCGCACATATATACAATCAGTGCTCAGTTTATATTAAGATAGCAATCCTTTGAGCATTCCAATGTTGGTTTTTCAATTAAATGGATGGTTGAATAGTTGTATGGGTGAGAAGATTGAAGCCTGTCCATTTTAGTTTGAGGAATTGCTATCTTAATATAAAGTGAGCACTGATTGTATATATGTGTGGGAGATTGGTGATCTGATCCAACAGATGAATGCTGGTTCTGCACAAAATGTTTATTGGGGATCATGTATTTTTTTCACATGTATGCTGTCATGTGTATTGGTTGTTTGAGATGAGTGGAAGATGAATAGACTGAAAAAAATGCTGAGTTCAAATCCCTCTAGTTAGATATTATATAAAAAGTCAATAACTTTTACACTTTTGAGTAAAGCATACAAAATTAGATTAACATAATAATAAAAAAAACTTTTTGATAAAATTGAATTGTGGTTACTGCTATTTAAGAATTTGGCATATATTGGGATTGTCCTTGAAAACCTGTATTAAGTTTATGTATTTTCATAGTGTATATTATATCACATTAGATATCATATTTCAGAATAAACTTTTCTAGTGTTTAGATTATCTCTCCCTATATATAAATTTCATGGTTTAATATAATTTATCTGAATAATTATGTTAAAACTAAGTTAAAGTCATGATAACATAAAATTAAGTGGAAATAGTATGCTGTAAGCAATTAATTTTATAATTAAAAGATAAAGAAAAGGTAATATAAATTATTTTAAAGTCAATGGCTTTCAAATAGAAATAATAAAATTAACTTTAAGCTCAGCATTAATAGTAATTAGTACATTAAAAAGAAATTCACATCTAGTTAAATTTTAAACTTCAAATGATAAAATTATATCTTATTTGAATGATGATAAAATGTTTATCAATATATACTAAGATATCACATGTTTGTAAGGCGATAGCTTAAAATCTGTTTCCCATTTACTTTTTGAAGTTTTTTTACCATCTTGTTTATGGAACAGCATTATCCTTAATGTGTAATAATATATATTTATGTCTAACATCAATGTTAAATTAAATTTCTGTTTAAAATATTTTATTCAAAAATCACTATATGAAACAAGAAATATATCTCTTTTTTAATTTACTATTTTACTTTTCAATCGTTTTTATATGATATTTGTTATTTTAATAAGATTAAAATTCTACTCAAATATTTATTAATAAACTTTCACTTCAACCAGATGATCTTTGGCTACTCAATAAAAGTTAATAATGTTAAAAAGAAAGGAAAAAAAATGATTTTAGCAGGAAATAAAAGATAAATTGACATGTTGAAATGACTTTAAGCCCATAAAGTGTTTGTTAAAACATAAGAAACCATGTCTAAATGGTGATAACCAGTTTTAAAATTATTAAAAAAAAATTAAACATAAAATAAATTATTTGAAATATAAAATTTTAAGCTATAAAAGACTGTAAAAGTTAAAAAGTGATATCCTGTTCTATAAAAATAATTGCAATATATAAAGAATAATAGGATTCTAATTTAAGCTTTAGGGTTTGTTTGTTGACACTATTATTTTAGCATTTATACATAATAATCTAATTTAAATAATAAAACGAAACAAATTTTATATTAAAAAAAGTAATAATCAAGAATCAAATATATAAGATGGCCAGTTAATTCACAGAAGAAATTCTTTCATAAAGAATATAAACAATTTATATTTTAAAAATATGATAAATTGTTGGCTAGTATTATGTGATTTGTATACCTTAATAATGTGAAAAAATATTTCATGATATAATACATGGTTATAGTTTGTGATTATATCTGGAAAGGATATTAAGCAGGGTTAAATTATCTTTAATAATGATCATGTATTTGACTGGCTTGGATACAGGACTATATTTATCAAATTTTCCTGCAACAGTATTTTCAAAACTAATGTTTTCTCAAAATTACTTGAATGATATTAAAAGTTATTTAGAAAAGAAAGTTAATCTGTCATCTTTCATTCTTTTTATACCTTTTACAACTTTATATCTTTATATTCCTGGTATTTTTACAATGTTTTTAAAGATTTCATATAGATTTCCAGTTCAAATATTATCACAATATATAAAAATGTATTAATCTTAACATATGACAAAATATATATTTCTAGTATTTTATATGTCACAACCCTTAACTTAAATTTTTTAGCTTCATACTCAGTAACTTGTTTCTGCCATTTGAAATTATTGAATTCAAGATTTAAACATTTTCAGATTGATTTTTTAATACAAAAAGGCAAAGAACTCTTCTCAATTGAAAAGTACTTGTGTATTCAATCGGCTACTTTGTAATTCAAATATCATTTGACCTCCTGAAAAAATAGCATATGAAAATAAATAAATGTTCAAAATTATATAAGAAATGCCATTGAATATCTGAATTTTCACTTTGGAATATATTTTTTTTAATTTTCATACTTTTTTATTTAGAGTCTATTGATTTTACTCATTACTCTCACATTAGCTTTTAGCTGAAAATATATTGCATTACTATCAAATTAATGTAAATTGAAATGCCAATAATACTTATTATATTTTTCATCATATTTCAAAACACCAGAAATGACTTCAATTACCATATGTATGAGGTAAATGTCAGATCTATACAAATATGCATATTATTTTAGCTTGGTTATACAACTAGGCCAATTACTTTAGATAGCAGAATAAGTTTAAAAGGTGATCTATTGGATGTGTGTAATGAAAATACACTTTACATTATCATCAAATTATAAATTATTAGCATTTAATGTCATTAATTTTATCCATACTTAGACTATAGATTCTAAAGTTGAAAAGAGATGTGTCTATAATCCATTTAATGTAAAAGGAAAAATTAATTTATTTTTGTTTTACATAAGTTTGATAATTCAAATTTTCATTTTATTTCTGATAACAGCATGATTTGGAATTTGACTATTCAGTTACATGAAATTAAAATGACCTTTTCATCATCATCATGACCACCAATTAGTTATCTGTCAAATCCACATGACTCTAACCCTTTTTCTTTGTCTATCTCTTTTTCTTTTACTCACTATAATCTATTCCACAAAATCTTTTATAATTTCTTTTCTTCAAGATATATATACAATCAGATTCTTTTTTTCTACTCGTAATTTTTTCAATATTTTTTATGTACATTTCTGCATTGCTAATCTTATTTTTCCAGCTTCTTTCTTTTTCTTTCTTTCTAATTATCCAGATGCATTTCAAATAAAATATTTAACAAGCTTTGTTAATAACTATAATTCTAATAAAAATTTAAAATAATCTTCAAATTATCTCTACTAATTTTGGTGACTAGACTTTTATGGTCTCTGAATCATATGTGCAATGAGTTTTATTCAATTGCTTTGTTGTTTTGGTTATTTATCATTATTCTTCTTCTTCACATTTTTAGAGTAAGTATTTCTTTTCTTTTTTTAAACAGGAAATCTAATAATTAGTTGATATTAAGGTTGAACTGAACTTAGAAATATTAGAATATCTATTATAAAAACAATATCTTAAAATTTACTTTTGTCCCTTCTTGCTTTGGTTTGGAAGTTGTTTAAATGAAATTAAGTTATCCAACAGTTATATTTTGCTCACAGTTTTATTGCTAATGTATTACTTAGTTCTACAAGTAATCAGAGATCTGTATGAACTTCAAAATAAATTGTGCTTTATTTGTCAATCCAGAATCTCTTTTCAGAAGTAGTAAATATTCAGATTTAAAAAAAAGAATCTCTGGAAGTTGTCCAGTTTGATGTAATTGGCTAGTTAAAGGATGGTTTACTTTTCTCAAATGTTCAAATAAAATGGTATGCTAGATATAAAATGTTTATCGATGATCAGAAATGTAACATTGTGAAGCAAATTGATGGATGTTGTAAAACTTTTGTAAATGATTTATATTACTGTCAGATAAAATGAATGTTTATAAAGGTTTTTATCTTTTTTTACTTGATGTTATTAAATTTTTTTTTTAAAAACAATTTTTATTTTTTTTTTTTTTAATTTTTTTAAATTTTTTAATTAAATTTTTTTTAAAAAAAAGAAATTTAAAGGGAATCTTTCAATGAGTGATTGTCCTGACAGATGAAAGATTGCTAGAGTCACCTTCAGTTCTACAATGAAGGTCTATCAGATCCCATGTCCTGAAAGTAAGCTGTGGTGCAATTCTCTCATCTCTGTCCCTCATTATTCCAGGGATCAGTGTCAGGTTGATTGTAAAGCATTTCACAATGGGTAACCCAGAAATTATAAATCAAAAAAGTGGAATTTCTCACCACCAAAAAATTCCCATCAGCAATACCAGCCACGAAGGAGTTGATTAAAGATTGTTTTATGGCATATACTAATTGAATCATAGTTCTACATCCATGAAGGACTAGGCATTGGGTGAAGATATGGATAATGATGTCATCCTCCTTGTGGCATGGTGAGCAGACTGGATCCAAGCAAGTGAATCCCCTGCAAGCAATGAGGAAATGGCAAGTGGAGAGGGCATCTAGGTTAAGTTTTACCAGAAAATCAAAGAACTTTGGCTCCAGATTCCAGTGCTTGAAATTTTTTTAATTAAACTAAAATTAGTGATGTTGAGGAGTGTCAGACAGAGGGAGGTAAGATTATTGATAGGCTGGTAAGATTCCCAGTAGCTGATTTTATTGGCAATGTTGCTTGTGGAAAACTTAAACTTAGCTTGCATATTAAGTCAAAGAAGCACTGGAACTGTAGTAATTGCAAAGAGTTGAACAATAGCCCATTCCATTAGAGTGTCTCTATATATTTCAGAGACTGATGGCCACCATCTTGCCCTTCCATAGTGGCTGCATGCACCAGGAGTTTATATTGTTAACAATTTTTTTCATAAATTTTACAAAGGCCATGAAGTATGATTTCCTAGAGAATACCAGCATATTCATCAAGGAGGTTTTAGCATATAAGGATGTATATACCATTACCAGATAATTTGTGATTTTGCTTACTGATGTGAGTGTAAGAAATTTTGTGGCTTCACAGTAAATGGTAATGTTCCTCGAGAATAGTCTCCATGAAGCAGATTTATTAATATTAAATGAAAGTCCTGACTCTGAGGAAAAATTTGTCATGATTTCCATTAATTTTGGGATTCTCCATGAAGCAGATTTATTAATATTAAATGAAAGTCCTGACTCTGAGAAAAAATTTGTCATGATTTCCATTAATTTTGGGATTATTTTCTGAGATGGCAGGAACACAGTCAGGTCATTCATGTAGGATATGTGTGTAATGTTTTTATTAATGCCAGGAATATATATTCCAGGGAGGCTCTGCTTGATTTTCTTCAAGGAAGAATTACATTAAATGATGAAAGTGAGGGCAATGTGAGGTGAGCCTTGCAGAATAAATTTGGTTGGTTTAAATGAAGGAGAAATTTTGTCATTTAAGGAATGCCAGTGGGTATCTCAAATTCACCAAGAAGGTGGATGAGTTGTGTGGTCTTCACTGAGTCAAAAGCCCCAGCAATGTCCAGTTGGACCACCATGGGATTTTATTTCCTATTAGTTCTGGAATGGTCAACAATGATCTTAAAGAGGCTCATTGCCTCAGCTGTGGATGATCCCTTCCTGAAAAATTGGAACTGGGAAATGTATGGAAGCACCTTATCTTGAATTTTATCCTTTATGATAGATTCAATTATCTTGACCATCAAGAGTGTCATGGAGATGGGCCTCAGATTCTCAAGTGATGATGAAAACATATTCTTGAGAAAGGGAACCATTCCAATGGGATAGAGACCCTCAATGTCAAGAGGCCAAGCAGAGAGGAAATCCATCATTCCATGTATAATTAGGACAGTGAACTTTTCAAGATGACAGAAAATGAATCTGGAAATAGTATGGAAACCTGGATGTATTGTCAGGAGTTGATGCAAGTTTATCTTTTATGTCAATCTCAGTAATTTCATGATTCAGCATGAGTGATTCAAGAAGAACTGTTTGTGAAATTTCATATGAAGCATCAGTTAATTTATTCTTAATAGTAGTTGAAAATCTGGTTGATCATACTACTTCCTGTAAAAATATCATTTCTAATTTTTATGGCTGATGGTATGTTGACTTTATCATGATATCCAAGGACCCATCTAATGTACCCCTTGGATAAGTTATGGGGCTTACTTAAAAATATATTGGGTCTCTTGATAGGTGCTCATATATTGTTGTTCTAGACTGATTATCATGTCAATCAAAAACAGGCAGAGGTTGCTAGCATACTTTATAGCAGTGGTCTTCAACCACCGGGCCGCAGAAGTTGTCTGTCGGTCCACAGCTAGACTGCAAGAAAGCTTATAATAACAAAATAATAAGATTTTAAACTTTTAATTAATATGAACAATTTTTATTTATTTTTTCATCACATTTATTAAAAAAAAAGAAACAGAACAAAAATACCACAAAATCTAATCAATCATACATAAATTAATTTGTTTTTCTATTTATCACAGATGTTTATGGGGGGGGGGGGTAGAAAGTTTTTTTATTACACAAACTCCAGTTGTCTTTTGATAGCCAATCACGGCTGCTTGTCAGCGTTGTTAAAACAATAAAATATAACGTGACTTTTTTTGATCTCTTAAATTTTTTCTACTCTCTCTTTTAATATTTCATTTTTAGTGTTTTTTTTTGGCTATAAGGCTATTTTTTTTTTTTTGGCTTTAACTTTTTATTTTGGAAATCAATTTTTATTAAAAAAAAAAATAAAAACCAAAAAATAAGTTCTGTTTCTAACTTTTGCAAAGTATTTCTCAATACACCCCCACCACCCCAAAATATAGTAAGATCAAAACGTTTGACTTTTTCAAGTTTCGTTTTCTTTTTTTTTTTGTTTAAAAATATGCCCACTTTTTTTTGGCCTATAAGGCAATATTTTTTTAGGCTTTATTTGTATACCATTAAAATACTAAAACTTTTATTTTTAAAACCAATTTCTGTTACCTTTTTTAAAAAATAAAAAAAACAAAAAATAACTTTGGTGTCTATCTTTTGTCTCAGTGTTGACAACGTATTTCTCAACCCCCCCCCCCAATAAAAATTTATCTGTAAACTTCTGCTGGTCCATGAAATCTTATCCTTACTTTTACCGGTCCGCAGGTGTGAAAAGGTTGAAGACCACTGCTTTATAGGGTGTCACTAATAGATGCAATATTTTGCAGAAGTGTCATTGGACCATTATTCCTCCAGATGTAGAATGTTATTAATGAATTCAATATGTTTAAATAGGTGAACCATGCTTCTGCTGGGCTGAGAGATAAAATGTCTACCTTTTTAAAAAAAAATGTAAGTATCAGAAATTGTTTCTGATGCTGCAGATTTTAAGAGAATTCTAGTCATGTGTGTACAGAATTTTGGAAACATGTCTATTTATAGGTATATTATTAATGCATGGTGGTCAGAAAAAGGAATAGGCTCCAGGGCTGGATCTATTATAAAGTGGATATCAGGAGTGTCATATAGAAGATCTATTAGGGTGAAATGTTGCCTTGTATAGAATGAGCAGGCATATTGTGGAAAGATACCCTGCACACACATGAGTCTGGTATTTATTAGGTGAATAAATTTAGAGTTGAATTGACTATAGAATGTATTGATATCTTCTAACATGATAGTGGGATATGGGTTAGCATTAAGTGCAAAATTAATTTGCTGAATTAAAGTATGAGTGAGTGTAATGTCTCTTGAGATACAGAAAAATTATAGGTTGATTGAGCTGAATATTAGCATTACAATTAATAGCTGTGAATTTAAGGTGATTGTTATAAAATTGGAAAGGTGAACTGTATGGGATAAGAATGGCCATTCTGGCAGATGGTCAGTTTGAACTTGAATGGTGAAATGAGTCAAGTTTATTGAGTTGGGATTGCAATTTATATAAAGTTTTAGTTTCAGCAAAGCAGATGACTTGTGGAGAATATTGTCTAATCCAACTTGAGATAGCTTCAAATCTCTTGTTATAATTTAGACTCTGGACATTTATTCCAGTAATTTTCAGTTTCATTTAGATAGGTATAAACAACTGACAGCACACAAATAAGATATGGTTCAGAGCCAGGTGAATAGGATCCTTATTTTTCCATTGTCAAGCCATGGCAACATAGATCTGTCTCTTCCATCCTATTTAGGGTCAGACCAGTATAGGATTTAACTGAGCTTATCTGGATGGGTTTGATTTATGGGGTCTGTTTGCATAGGGACCAAAGCCACATTTTCTTGTACTTTACCAATACATGAGAAGATTATGTCACTACTATGTCATTCACTTGCATATTGGCCTTCATCTTTTTCCCCTTCATTTTCACACTTGGGAAATCATTATCAGATGAGCTCTTTCATCAGCCTTCAGCATAAGTTCATCAGACATGGAGTTTCTGTCAGCTCTCTTGGCCTTATGTTTGCTCTTAACACATGGTATGGGAGGGGATTTAGTAACAGTAGAATCTGATTTCAGGTCCAGACTGCTGCTTCTAGATGAATGGATTGACATCTGTAGACTGAGTTTGAGAATTGTTGGCCTGTTGTGGTAGCTGATGTGTAATAGGTTTGGCTGATTGGTTATCTGGTGTTCTTTGTAACTGGGAGAATAAGAAGACCTGCTTTGTGTAGTCAAAGGACCACAGTTATAAAGTTTCATTTTTCTCATCTTGCATTATTGGCATGTCCTCGATGGAGTCTCTGACAAAGTGAGTTCTAAGTTTACAATAAAAACACTGGTGAGATGCCTCAAAATGAAATGATCAGCAGGGAAGCTTCAGCACAGCATATTGTAGAAATTGCCATTGGGGGCATGCCCTTATTTAGAGAGATTGTGAATAATGCAGGGTTGATAAATACAGATATATCCGCTCTTTTTTCTAGAATGTAATGAAAGTTTGGTACAGTTCCAAATGGTTTGAGAAGTTTCTGAAAGTCACCCTCACTAAAATTTATGTAACAGTTGCAAATAGGACAGGCTAGTGTAACCAGCCTATTCACGCCAATGATACAAACTATCTTGTTATCTATAAACTTAATTGCATTCTGACAAATTTGCCTTTGTATAGAATCATGGAACTCAACAATTATATATCGATTATTTGGGTGGTTAAGCAATTTAAAAATGTACATCCACAGTTTTTTTTTTTAAAGTAATCTCCCTATAAAATTTGTCTATAGGCAAGTTAAATAAGCCACAGTATTGATTGGTCACAGCTAGTATTAAGGTTCTATTATTAGCATAGTTCCAGAAAGATCTATGTAGCTGTGTCAGTATTGTGGAGTTGAATTTGACAATGATGTTTATTTCTAGTTGGTCTAGACTAGAGTGGTATGTGACCTTCAATAGTCTCCTTCTGAGAAGAAATGGCTGCATCTTCTCCATAAATATTAAAATCTTGGTGGTTTTGATTATTAATCATAGTTTTACAGTTAGGCATACTAATTTCATTTTGCAGAACATTTGCATAGATTTTGTTAGTTTTATTATTATCAGGCAGGGTCTGCGGGACCAAAGGATCAGATTTATTAAAGCATGCCTCAGAAGTTGAGTTAGTTAGTTACTCTCACAACTAAATTTCACAGAGTGCATACACAAATGTATATACGTGTGTGTATGTAAACATGAATAAATGGTATATTTAAAATTTTTGATTAGCAAAATTTTTAACCAAAGTTTTTTTAGTAATGATATGTTTAAAAAAAGTTTCCTATTGCTACAATTCCAAAGCTCACTTGTACTATACTTATTTAAAATAATACTTTTTAAATTGTGATATGCTTCATTCAACCAGAATCACAGGAAGAATGATATTAACAATTGAACGGTTTAGGAAACATAGCCTCAGTTTCAATAAATATCAAAAGTGTGTTTAGTTTAATTTGTAAAGCGTTTAAATTGAAATAAAAAAACAAATAAAATGTTTTTATTAGCTAATTACTTTTTTTTTTTTTTTCAAAAATATATTTTAAAATTTTTTTAAAAAATAATAACACAGATGTTATAGAACGGCACTAATAAATCACTCAACCGTTTTATAAGTCGTCTTGTTTATTTAATTTTTTAAAGTTAAAACATTGGCCAAATTCGATGCCAATGTAACTCTGAAGTTAAAATAAACAATTAAGTAGATTAATAAATTGGTTGATTTACCAGCACATTCATATCTAGTATATGTTTATATGTATGTGCTTCGAATTCATTGCATTAGACAATATATAAGATGACCATCATCATTAGTAATCATTCATAAACAAATATCATTCATAAACAAATTCTAAAAAAAGAGGGGATTAAAAAATATGCGAAATAGAACGAAAAGTTAGAGGTGAGTTTTATGATATCTATACTATACAAATTTGAAAGCAAATGCAGTTGGATTTATGAATACTTTGGATTTCAAAATTAAGTCTTTTTTTCTCTTATTAACCAGAACTTTGCCAAAAATTTATATAAACATTAATTATACTATCTATAATTTTGTAATGTATAAATACCTTTTATATATCATATACATTTATTTTATAATAACATTATGCCATTCTAAAAAATGTGTTTATATCAACAAAATTTTTGTAATTTTATTCAACAGAAAATTTCAAATTAGAGATTTTGTCCTCCGTGCTTTTATGTTTAAATGCTCTCTCTCTGGCTAAGCATTTATTACAAAGCTTGTTGAAGAATTGGCAATCCTCAATGTTTATAACTTACAAGCTTAAGAGAATAGGGTCATGTGATCTATGACTTATTTTGACTATTTACTGTAATTATATATTTGGGAGAAATTTTTAATATCTTTTTTACTATCAAGTCAGTGTCCTAAAATTAAAAAAAACCTTAAGCTTTGAACTGAACCCATGTCAACCATTTTATATAATTGTACAGATCTAATGCTGGGTTGTACTGGTAAAATAACAATTGATAGTTTTCACTCTAGATTTTATATATATTACTTTAAAGCTGCAACATTATTTTTTTTTAAGATCATTATTTTAAAACCATTTCTATTTTCTAATATTGATTTTAGTACTGGTTATCTTATTTATCATTGTCAATCTTTTTTATTTGCATATAAATAAGATCTGATTAACTTCATTTTTTAGAAATTCAAGATGTCATTATTTTGATTTTTCATCCTTGAAAAATAATAAGAGCAAATAAAAAATTAAGGATTTAATTTTATTAACTGCATAAACATCTTTTTATATGTTTGTCCTTTGTTAATATTTACTTCTATTTTCATTATTATTATTTTTTCTTTGTATGTAGTTTATTAATTTTAGGAACCTTTAGGAAAAGTTTTAATTTAAAATAAATATTTAAAACAATCTTAAAATTTATGCCTTTGTTATCATTAAATGTAAACAAAAAAGCTCAAGTCACGTGACACCTTAAGGGTATCATTAATTAGAATATTTTGTATTTGAAATGCTATTATGAAATAATCTAACAATCTTTATTATGAAATGCTATTATTTTGATAGTTTACTGCATGTCACATAAATCTTTCTTTAGCCTTTTTGATATATCTTTATTATTTATTGATAGTTTCATACTTTTTGAATATATGATCCCATTTTTATACATCTCCCAAATTTGTTTGTATCACTAATTTTATACTTAATCATATTTATCTTTTTCTCCAGATTGTTTTATTTCATCATATCTTGTAACTTTCTTTTATCTTGATGAATTTTTGTTAATAAATTAGTTTTACTTTTTTTCTATATATAGTTAATCTTCCTGTCTATTGTTGTTCTGATTTTTTTTTTAATGTTATTCATTATTTTATTTATCAGTTAACATAGCTTCTTATTTATTCTGAATTTTATTTCTTTTAGATATCTCTTAAAATATTTTCCATTTTATATTAGAATTAATTATAAACTTGTTTTTATTTTATTAATGTTGTGCCCAGTAGCTTATGAAAAAATATATCTTGAAACTGTCATCTTTTTGATATTTCATCTATTTTCTATATTAGACAGACCTTTTTTGTATAGTTAAAGTTTTCAATCTTTTTTGTAATTTAGCAATTATTTCATTTCATTTCTATAATTATAAGTTATAATTTAATTATAAAATATTGCAACAATTATTTGTCAGTTAAAAATGCTTTATTGTAGTACTTCTGGTTGCATTATTTTATTCAACAATGGTTATGTTGCTCAGAGATCATGTAACATTTAAGCACTGGAAGTAGAGAGATATGACACTTTGCTAATTTAGAATTCTGATATAATAATGTCAGACATAATTTTTAATAAATAAATAATATACTGTTTCTTTCTTAATTTTTATTTTATTCAAAATAATAATACAAAGATACTTTAACATAAGATTTTTAAAAAAAATTGTTTTGTATTAGCAAAAAAAAGTTTCAGAGTTTGTATATGTTACCTTTAAAATTAAACCACTAAAACATCATATGATCACCATTTCTTATGTTAACACAAATTGTTAAAAGAGTACCTATTCTCCTCATATAGTAGTGCCATCCAGTGCAAGCCATAGTAATCAGTGGATGCTAGAAGTTTGTGCATCAAAATCCCTATCTAGTTCCTATTCATCCGATATCCTCAGACTAGTTTCTAGCTTGTGACTTCTTCAGTGAGAAACCTTGGATTTGAGAACACTGCATCTGAGATCTTTGGATCTACATGCTTACACTGTTATGGCACGACTGTATGGAGCGAATTGCTACTTTTAAAATTATTTGTTGACTGTCTAAAATTGTGTAATCAAATCTTCATTGTTTAATTATGAATATTTTTTTTAGAAAGTCATAAAGATTTATTTTTTAAAAGAGAAAAAAAATAGTACTTTAGAAAAAATGCTATATTTTATTATTTTATACTATTGGCAATTATTGTTTGTGCTTTGGTGGGAAAGTTGATCATGATTTGCATCGTAAGGATACTAATGAATGAAAACTATGCTAAAATTTAAACAGGACAGAAAAACATGGCCAAAACTTTTTCTTAAAGATAATTTTGAAATTCATTGTAATGATGAAACATTAGTCCACTTATTGTAGATGTACCTAAACCTAGTAGTATAAATTTTCATATCTATCAATGAAACATTATCTAATAATTATTATGGCTCATTTAAATATTATGTTTACTTAGTAAAATATTTCATTTATTCCAAATTAATTCATATATGTTTTTCCTTTTATAATTGTCAGAGTGAAAAAAGAACACGCAACTACTTTAATTAACTCTCTTTGTAATATTTTGAAGCCGTAAATTTTTTTCTTCTGAATATTATAATGAAAAACTGTTTGTATGGATTAAGTATTTAAATGGGAATCTGTTTCTTAAGTAGTAATTTTTAACATGTAATTTTTAAATGATTGTAACTTGACTTTAATTTGATCTAAAATGTAATTTTAAATTGTATTTTTTTTTCATGTGTCAAAGCATCGCCGGGAAGTGAATCCAGGACGTCTGCTTGTAAGACAGCTGTGCTGACCACCCGGCCACCAACGCTTGATAAATTGTATTTTTTGATCTTATTAAAATGACTTTTTTCTTTCATTTGATTTAGAATCTTGTATAATTTCAGCATTATTTTATTTATAGTAAAAAAAAAAAAAGTTTATAATTATGTTTACTATCACACTGGAAAGATTCATATTTTTTTAAAAATAAAAAACCTTCATTAACACAATAAATATTTACAATTTATACAAGTAATTAAACAAATGATAAATATGTTACAGTTTTGTATACCAAAATCCAAAGAATTTGATATATTCCACTATTAAGACAAAAAGTCTGCAGGCAATTAACTAGTTATCCTAAACTCAAGGAGATTGACTTGTATCACTGTACCAGAAGAAGATTCTAAGACATGCAACTCAGATGAGCAAAGCATGTAACAAAATAATTAATTAGCCCAAGGAATAAGCCACACATAAGAATTAAACCTTTATTCAAGACAAATGTTCATCTAATAATCTCACATAGAGTTATTCCAGGACCACGCCAGATTCGATTCGTCTTCCTTGGCAAGTATCTCAGACATTGACTGAAATAAGTTTCCCAATCACTATAGAGTTTTTTCAGCCAGTTGAATTTCTTGTTGTCAAATATCATGCACAGTCACCATTGCATTGTGAGGATTAAATTTCTCAACATATTGACTAAGCAAAAGTTTTAAGTTTATGATTGGCCTGTGGAAAACTTTAGCTCTTATCTGCCTAAATGCCAAACATTCTTCAAATAGATGCTGAAAAGTCTCATTACCAGATTTTCACAGTGAACAGACTGGGTCTAAATTCATATGTAGTCTTTCATTTAGAACTTTAGTTGTTGGAACCAAGCCATTCACTAGTTTGAAAACAAATTTCAAGTAGGATTGGGGTGCATATATAGAGTGGAACTTTTTCAACACTTTTTTCTTTGATATATCCAGCCATGCATTGCCATGACTTTTAAAATGATTACTTAAGTCCTTATATTTAATACCTTCCAAACTGGACACATTCATATCATATTGAAATACAAGTGCATAGCTGGAAATGAAAAGAATGTATCACATCATTTCAATAGGCTATGCTACTGTTGAGCAAAAAATAAATAAATGATGAAATATTTTGAAAATATGTTATTCATTTAATTATCGAGATTTGATTACTTGTTGGCATTTAATAAGTTTTAGCAATAATAAATATATCTCCCTTTTTAATAATCATATCATTTTTAATCAAAAAAATATTGTTTATTTTGTGCTTATTTTTAAAATAATAATAATAATTTTAAAGTTGTTAAAACTGTTGTAGTTTGACATTTGTAGTTTTTTTTCTTGTTGATTTAGATGTTTCAAATTTGTTTTGCATTAAAGAGTATTGTAAAGCTTTTGTTTTGCCCATTTTATTAATAATAATGCCCTATGTGATTTGATGAAGTGGTAGGAGATAGACTCTGGAATTCAAAGTCCAGGGTTTTTTTGCTCAGAAACTAAAAAAAAAATTTTGAGATATTTTATATCATTTATTATATATTGATGATAAGTATAATATTTAACAACTACAATGGAAATGTTTTTAAATTCTAATTACTCAGCGATTTAATTGTGTATTGTCTGAATATTACTCTTTGAGTTTAAGCTTAATTTATCACAAAATTTGTGCTTCTAGAAAATAAATAAACTTCAACTACAAGACTGAAAAAACATTATGTAAAAAATAATCTTCCTTGATTTGTTTTCTATGAATATGTAAATTTCAAGATCATACTTTTAGATCCAAATACTGCTTCATTACTATTGTATCTTGAACTGAGTATTGTTTAGTATATCAAGTTCACACATTTCTATATTTAGTATTTAGTCAGATATGAACAGTCTTTGTTGATAATGTTCAATTAATGGATCATTAGAAATAATTTTCTATTACAATAACATAAAAACGAACATGATGAAATAAAACTAGACACTCTAAATTCATATTGAAATTTATCATGTGAAGTCATGCCTGAATCTATTGAACATCATAAAAATGCTGTAGTAACAAAGCATTACAAATCCTTATTGAGATATTAGCAGAAAAAAATAGCAATGTGGATATTAGAAATTTAATCGTTTCAGACTTTGCAGAATCTAAAAATAAAATTATGGAATATAACTTTGGATAAAAAGTAGCATTTAAGTCATATATATGATCACCAAAAATATTCTGATAAGTTAAAATGAAATGGAAAAGTTCTATCACGAAGATAAAAAAAAAAATTTATCGGTTTCATTTGATTTAGATAGTGTCCTAAATTTTCCAGAAAAAGGCAGAGACTTATCTCATCTGCATCACTCAAGGCCTCAATATAAGCTAGAACTAATGATCCTATTTTCACATTATTATCAGATAAATAACCTAATATTACGTGTAGCATATAGGACATTCACTTTATTTCATTTTATCACACAGGCACAGCATATTTTCTCCATTTATCTTATCAATTTTTATCAAAAGAAAACTAAAACAAGAAAGTATTTTTTATGTAAGGAGTAGATATTGATCAAATGAACACACACACACAATATTTATATACAAGTGTATTGTCTATTTAAATACTGTGCAATCCAGCAGTGCAAAAGTGAATATGCTTTGTCTATTTTTTTTTTGTTATTGTTGAAAGCCTAATGTGTATAATTTTTAAATAAATTATCACAGTATATAGAGGTTTGCAAGAATATTTATTACTTGGTTCTGAAAAATAATTTGCAATACTCTAAATTTTTTATTTATCAGACACTAAAAAGTTAATAGAAATGAGTTCATTTCATATTGTCATTACATTAGTTTGGCAAAAAATACAATAATTTTAGCTTTTTTTTTTATAGTAATGTAATTCAATAATGAACACTGGCTTTAACATAATATACTAAATTTCTTTTGACATAGTAAGCTAAGCATACTTTTGACTAATTTGTAGTCGTAATCATAGAAACTACAGTTAATGAGAAATATGTAATTAATTCATGGAGGTAATACTAATGTCATCCTGTTTTTATCATAACATTTTATAGAAAATATTCTTCATGAGTTCTCTATATTAATTATTTAACAGTAAATATAATAAATTCTTTTAAAGAATTTGTATATTGTTTATTAGATTTTGATATGAGTATGAAGGGCACAGATACTGATCAAATCAAAAGTGTTTCCTTGAAAATGGACAATAAAACTTTACAATCTGATGTTGCTGAAACAGATTTATTTCTCAAAATAATTTTCTACAAGATCAGTCAAAAGATAGTAGTAATTCTGATGATGATTGGGTGAAAGAACCAGAAAGTTATTTGTCAGAGAAAATAGAAGAATCCATTATTGACTCTATTGATATTAGGGAACCACTTAAACAATCAGGTGAAGAAGATGGCTTGATATTCTCAAAGTGTCCAGCTTAAAAAAATACTACATTCTGGAGAAAGCATCAACTGCATGACCAAACTGAGAAAATTTAGTTACTATAAGATATGAAGAATGGTTAGATACAGGAAAAAATGTAGATTTCCATGATAACTTTAAATATACTCTCAATGATAGTGATGTTATTCAAGTGTTTGATCTAAGTGTTACATTGATGGAAAAAGAAGAAATGGCTGAAGTTGTAGTCAATCTTCATTTTTCTTACCGACATATTGGCAGTGAACCAGGAATTTCTCCAGATTCAAATATTACATATGAAGTAGAATTGCAGCCTGATATCAAAATTCTCATATTTTCGAAAGAAGAAAATTAGGTGATGAGAAAAGAGAAAGGGCAATTATTGGTTTACCAGAGGAGAATACACATTAACTATTGATTCTTATAGACATGCTTTTAAATGCTGAAAATAAGAGTTATGATGATGTTGCAGAGAATTTACAACTGTTGGAAACTAGATTAAATGTCATTAATAATATTGGTGCTGCTCAAATGAAGATTGAAGCTTATGAAACAGCTTTAAAATCAGTAGAATGGTTTTTTCAAGTGCAGCCTGGTAATGTTAAAACTCTTTTTAGAAAGAGAAAAATATTGGCCCTTAAGGGAAAAACAAAAAAGGCAATGGAAGTTTTATCCAAAGCACTGAAACATGAATCCAAATCAAAGATTATCCATATGAAATTAACAAAACATTCTTCAAAACTGAAATCTGATTTCCATTTGGAAAAAGATATTTATAAATAAGTAAGTAATGAAAGCAATGATAAGATACTATCATCAATTGTATCCCCATAAAAATTTTAGGTTCAAGACAAGAAATGGGATTTGATTGTTAAAGCAGCAGCTATTGCAGTTGTTAGCATAGCATTATACAAATATCTTAAAATTAATTCCAAGTCTATCAAGATACTAATGTGACTTTCAAATGGCCAATAATGCTGTAAATGTTGAGAAAACTTTGTATAATAAATTAATAAATAAACACTAATAGCAAGCTTTTCCTTGCATTTGAAGATCTGACATTCCTTATTACTACAGTATACAAAGATTTTATCGATTGCCCCCTGCTTCTTTTTAACACTTGTTAAAAGGATATTCCAGCATGAATTTTTGGATTTTTTAAATAAAAAAAATCTAATCATAATATTGCATAATACTACAAGATCTACTTGATTATTTTAAAGAAGATAGATAGATAGATAGATAGATAGATAGATAGATAGATAGATAGATAGATAGATAGATAGATAGATAGATAGATGGATGGATAGATGGATAGATAGATGGATAGATAGATAGATAGATCATACAACTTTCAAAAAAGCTTTCTGCCTGTACTCATTTATTTTATAAACAGCAAAGAGCTTGCATGTTTAACTATCTACAAATATTTTTTTAATAATAAAAGAAATATGTCTTATAAGTTGCCATAAATACTATTAAAAAAAAGGTCATATTTGTTGTTCCAAGTACTAGAATTATTAAATTGAGTTTTATTCCAGGAAACCTTAAGCTCTTGTCTCAGTTATGAAGTTTTTTTTAAAATAGATCCAGAAAGAACTATAATGCCAAAAAATGAATTTTCAAGTTCCATTTTTTACCATTAATGTCTTACCTAAATATTTATACTCATTATGGTATTTAAAAACAAAACAAAATTCTACTAATTAACCAATAAACAGTATAATTAATAATTTTTTCAATTGTTGTTTTAATAGTCTCATAGTAATATTATTTGATTTTTGTTTATATATTTTGCTTTTACAAAGTGCTGAAAAAAGAATTTTTACAATATGAATTAAGTATGATTTAGATTAAGTGCATTTTCATCTTTAAAACCCCCCCTATATAGTTTTTAGTAAATGCTTTTGTTCAGTAAACATTATTTCACATTACAGGTGATTCCAAACATTAATTCTTTAATATAATTATCAAATTTATTAATGAAAAATGAAGTTAAACTTATAGATATTTCTTTGAAAAAAAACATAAAATTGTTTGAAAGATAAGATAAAATTATTCTTTTTTTATATATTGTGATTATGATTTTACTGATCAATTTACTTACTAATTATTAAAAGGTTATGGATTTATTTTTTGTATAATAATACTCAAAATATTTTGAGCATAAACTATAAATACACTTTTTTTTTTACAATAGAAATAAACAAATACTTCATGTGGGAGTATGGGGGAATAGTGATAATGCAAATAATTGATAATTCAGGGGATTGGCCTTTGGGTATACATGTGTAAATATATATGTATACATAAATAGATATTGTTCATGTATAATTGAAAATTAAATATTTCAATATTATAATGTAATGGTGTAGACAAAGTTTCCTAAAATAGAATTCTAATAATTCAGATTTATTATTTAAAACTTTTATCTAAACAAAATATTAAAACTAATTTTTAATTGTTTCTAATAAATAAATTAATTTGTACACACACTTACAGCTTTTATTTTAATATTAACAAATATATAATGAAAATTTAAAGCAAGATTCACAGGTTAGCATGGAAGACTACTAGCAAAGAGGATAAAAGTAGTGTTGTGTATTCGGTAGAATGTCCACAACCAGGTTGTAATGCAATATATATTGATGAAACTAAGACAAATATTAAGTATAATATTCAATAATATAAATATATGTATAAGAATGCAATGGAGAATGATATAGTTTATTCAACTTTCTATAATCATCAAAGTATTATGAGGCATGTATGTTGTCCACAAGAGTTTAAATGTGTTAATGTATAAAACACATGATAAAAAATGTAAGATCAAGGAGTCATATGCTATAAAAAATTCTTCTGGCACTATTAATGCAAAGTTAATCAGTTTTCTGATTAGTTGTTCTTGGCCAATATAATGAAATGTTGAAGTTTGTCGCTTAGTAGAGTATAACTATTTTTATACAGCCTTGACAAGGACTCACATGAGTTGAAAGTGCTTGGAAATAGTGTTGCATATTATTTTAATGTTTATCTTTCTCTGTTTTATACAACAGTTATATTGTTAGATTGTAATTTATATTTTAAAATAACAGAACTATTGGATTTATTATTTTAGAAAAATAAATCTATAAATCAATAAGCCTAATTCCAGTTATTTGACTGACTTTTTTTTTTATCATAGCAGAACACTAGGGATTTTAGATTATTGGTATCAGAATTATCTATTATCAAATTAGGAAATAAATTTATTTAAAAATAACATATAAAAGTATATCAAATTCCATATTTTTCTTTAACTGTGTTTGCTGATGATTATAATTACCGTTTAGTCGAAAGCATGTTAACTAACTATGTCAAAAGAAATTTGAGCATATTATGTTAAAACCAATAAATAAGTTTTTCTTAGTGTAGACAACACATGTGTTTATTATTGATATCTAATATTGATATACCATATGATCATCTCCATTATCATAAATGACTAGAAATAATTATTTAATGCCTTTTTAGCTATTGGAGTCAAATTTTTTTATTTGCTGTCTACATTAAATTTAGTTTTAGGTAATAAAAATGCAACAAATAAATATTCTTTACCACTTTTAAAATTAACTTATAAAAAAGACAGGCATCTGTATTGAAAATATAAAAGAAATATTAAAAATCAATTTTCCATTTAAAGTTTCATAATTATATTTTACAAAATACACCAAATGATTTAATATCAGTAACAAAAAAATGACATAATATAGAATATTCTCCCCTCCTCCCATTTCTTAGAAATATGGAACTAAAAAAGTAAAAATAAAAATTATAGAAAGATTTTTAAAAAGTAACTTAAGATAGAATTACAATTTCAGTAGCAAAAATTATAATTTTTGGAAAAAAAAGATTCAAAATGTATTTTTAAAACTAAATCTAAATCATATCTGAAATAGTCATGTGGAAGTATTTGACATTTTATTATTCCAAATTTAATTCTGAGTAGCAATTATTTTTATTTATGTTTAGACTATGTATCATCTGGTTTTGTGGGTTTTTGAATATCGAAAGTATGCCAACTTTTATCGTGTATTTATGATTTGATTTATGATGAGAATATTAATGTGCATAAATGTTATATAATATGATCATTACATACAATTCATTCATTATTAACTTTAAAAAGTGTTTTATAATTTTTTGTTTGGATCGGTAACAAAATTTATATGATGTTTTTACTGTGGTACATAACATTTTCTTAGATAAAGGTATTTTTTACTGCATTTATAAAATGAAATAAAAAACTTTAATGATAACAATTAGTTTATCTATTTTCATAATTTAATTAACATTAATGAAGAGTATGGACTGAAGACATTGTTTTATGAAGTGAAAAATTATGAACAGTATATGCCAATAAGAAAATGGTTTATTTTTCACTCTAATTTGTTAAACTTTTAAAGTCAATCAATATTTATATCAAATGACAGATTTAACAATTTTTATATTTATTATTAATAATATATTATATTTGCTATGTTGGTTAAAATGGAAATGGAAGTTGTTGTTGGTTTTTTAAAAAAAAGATAGCTAACAAACTCCCAGAAAAACTCAAAAATTTGCATATAATCAGCTTATAGTCACTCTTAGCTAGTCATTGACTATTATTTTTTTAATTGTAAGGCAAAGTATGCCTCAAATTAGTCTGAGCAGATAAGCATTATTTAAATATAAAATCAAATTTTTGAATTGGAAGAGGTCATTTATTTATATCTGCAGGCATAAGTGTATGGCCTATATATATATTTTTAAATAAAATAAATAATCAAATATGTTCTTCAATCCTTGATTTTAATTTTATAAGATTACTATAATAATTATTTATAAGTGATAGTCCTTAATATTATGAATGCATTTTGATTTAGTAATTGAAATTTAAAAAATTTTAAGAGATTTATCAGCCAGTAATGGAGGTAAAAAATTAGCAACTTTTAGCTTAAAAGTTATTGGCTTGAAAAGTGACTCAATTTAATATCTTGCTAACTTTTTTAGATAGAAAGACAGATTTAAATATTTGAGGTGCAACACTAACTCCAATCTGCTGTTGTTACATTAATCAACAGATAGGATATTTCATTATAATGATGTAATTACTTCAACTAAATTAATTGAATAAGACAACTATTTTACACAATTTATCATATGAATCTTAGAGTTCTTATTGATGTAATCTAAAAGCATGGAACAAATTTCATTTAACAATAGCAAAATCATAGGATGAATCATTGGGTTTTCAATTTGCTGGACATCATGCTATTGATTCTAATACTTAAAATTTATGTAAAATAAATGTCATAACAGTATTTTTATAATAAATCTAAACAATACTTTTATGAAAGAGGCAGACCTCATTTGTATTACAAATATACTCAAAAGAATTTGCTGAGAATAGATGTTGAAGCCTTTTTAAAATGAAATTCACTATAATTTTTTTTATAAAGTACTGCAAGATATTAAAAAAAGATACCAAAAGGAGCAGCATATATTATATGCTGTTATGTTTGTGTTTATCAGATTGGGTTATATAGAGATCACAATACTCATGTTTAATTTTCTCTTTGTCTTTTCATTTTTTCTTCTGAAATTAGAGTGTTTCATTTACAAGTGTTTGTGAATAATGATGATGATGATGATAAATATTTGTGAAAAGCAATACTAAGTCATCTCCAGTGATGATAATTATTGATCACAGAGTCACTTACTAAAAACAATCTTTGAAACTTTTAGTGTACTATCCATGGATTTATATTATTTAGTTTTAAATTAACTTTATTAAGTTTACTTATACATTGAAGATTATTTGTAAGTCTTATTGAAACAAAAGAGATTTCTAGTAGAAAAGCAATAAGATAGATGTTCATATAATTAAGCAATAATCAATATATATGTAATGCATATTAATTTGTATATTCAATAGCCAAGTCAGCAAAAATATCAGCTGGTGCATGGGTTTGATCTCTGGTCTTAATGTTATTTAATTTTTTTAAAAAGAGTGATTTAGTATTGTGAGATGTGGGATTAAAGCTTAGATAGCATCTTACAAACCTGAGTATGAAAAGAATGAATGTAGTAATTCTTATATTAGAAAAATAATGACTTTGTATATTTTTATGAGTTTGTTGATTGATAATGAGTTTGAATAAATCATGTTAGCGATAAGAAAATGACAAGGAAGAAGTGAGGAACAATCTAAGAAAAATATTCTAATGTTTCTTCATTTCTATGACAGAGGGCACATAATGGATCTATATTTGTGAAGAGAAAATAATTAGTAGAAAGTGCTTCAACATTTTTATTAAAAAGTCCAGATATTTGGATTCCAGGTGCCAATATCTTAACTTTTTTATAATGTATTTATTACTACATAACGAAAAAAAAGACTATTATTTGATATATTATTATTATTATTTTAAATCTCACATGTTGTCTAATAGTTAATTTTATTTAGAATAAATTATGTGAGAGATTAGTGTGTTTACTTATGAAAATTATTAAGAGTTCGATATAACTATTGTTAATGGGTGGTAGAGTATCAATAGGATAAACAGAAATTATGCTATTAACATTTGGGAAGAAACTAATTAGTTTATTTATTTCATTAATGGCTCGCTGAAGATAAAATGGAGAAATGCCATGTAACGAGAGACCATTAAATTTAATGTTTTTGCATATTTCTTATGTTTAGAGTTACAGCTTTTTTATTCCATATTAGTTGGGTGATAAGGAAATATACATTTTTTTTGAATGAAGAAGTAAATTTAATAATGGATAAGAAATAATTAATTTTAGGAAATATTAAAATGTTGATTAGTGATGCCTTAGCATGTATTGGAAGATATGCTTTGGATGGTGTATTTTTACTGAAACAAGCTGATTTTGAATAGCAGTTTTCATTGCATTATATGTGAGGTGCATTGGGAGACCTAAAAGTTTATAAGGAGCAGAGAAAAAATGGGAAGAAATCATATTACCTGTAAGAATATTTGAAGTAGAAGATTTGATTTTATTAAAGTGGGCTGAAAAATTGTTAATATAATTATTAAGTACAGGGTCAAATAAGAGAAGGAGTTTTTTTGATGGGAGAAAAATAACTAAGTCATCCATATAAGAGATGTGATTAACAGTTGATTAATTATAGGAATATGTATTCCTGTAATTTTGCTTTCTATTTCCAAAAGAAGGGGGTTGATATAAGTTATAAAGAGAAGAGAGCCAAGAGGAGAGACTTGAGGAATAGAATTATGTGAATAAAATCGAGAGAGTATTTTTCCATTAAGAGTTATGTAAACTTTTCTATTTATAAGTAGATTTTCCAGTATGTAGAGCATGTATTCATATATTTGCCAATATGTATTGGTATATTATATTCTTGAAGTAGTTGTAGTAGTTTAGGTTTAGGAATTGAATCAAATGCAGACCTCATATTCAATTGCACAGAAATGGGCCCTCTTTTTCTACATTGCCTAATGTGGTCTGTTTATATTTTAAACAGAATGGCTGCTGATGAAGGAGCCAAACCTTTTTTTGCAAACTGAAATTTTAATAATGATGCGAGGAGTGTTGGATTCAACTATTTTAATAAAAAGGAGTCATGGATATGGGTCTAAGATTGTTCAAGGGGGAATAAATAATATTTTTTAAGGAAGGAAACTATAGCGATAGGGAATGATTAATTAAATTGTAAATTATTGGAATTGTGAAGTGACTGAGATGGTTAAGCAGGAATTTGGATATTGCAGGAGATCCTGGATGAGTATTATCAGGAATGCTATTTAACTTGAGGGCAATAACAGATTCAATAATTTCAGGATGTTAAACATAATATCCAAATAAAAAAGCGGCAAGTTTGGGATAGGAATAAGTTTGAAATTTGGATTTAAAGTGATGGTATAAGGGGAAGCATGTTTTCTCCAGTGTATCACATTTGAATCTTTCAAAATGGATGATGATATTGTTGCTTTTGCTTTTTAACTAAGGGACTCCTGTATATATCCTTTTAACCAATTATGGGGATCTGCCATATATATTTTTGACTTTTTAATAGATAGATAATTAACCAAGATTTGTTGTATGTGTTTGTATTTTTGTTTGAAAGTTATGATTAAAGGAATAAATGTTGTTGCAGGGCAAATACTTTTTAGTTGAAGGTGTACTGTATCCAATTCTTTTACCAATCTAGTTGGAGGTTTGTTTTTTCTAGTATAAAAATTTATGATAGATTTGATGATGTTTATAAATATTAACCATCATTCTACAGGGTTTAATTCCATAATGTTTATTTTTTTAAATAATTGTAATTTTTTGAAAGGACAGCTACAGGTGTTATGGATTTTAGAAGTAATTTAATAGTGTTGTTAAGTCTGAATACTGGTTGACTTTGCAAGTTTAACTCAATTTTAATTGCCAGTGTTAGATGTTCTGAAATGCTTATAGGTATTAATGTTGGAATGATAAAAAAAATGAAAGTAGGACAGTAAAAAAGATCTATTAGTGTGGAGTGTTTTTGGTGTAGCAAAAAAAAAAAGGAGTTTGTGGAAAAGGATCTTTCTGCACTCATGAGTTTGGCATTAATCCAGTAGAGGTATTTCTTCACAAAAGTTGAATATGGCATGTTGAAATCACCAGTTAAAATTATAGGATGGGCATTAAAAGAAATAAGCAAATTTATCTGCCTTATTAATCTCAATATTAACTTAATTCCATTTGTTGTAAAGGTATACTGTGATTATGTTTGTTGTGAGGAAAGTATGATAGTATGTTACTAAGCTCATATTGGAATCAAGCTATAAAATTTTAAATTGCCTAAATGGAGAATTGAGGTGTATAATCATTCCTACTCCAGTTGCAGACACCTTATACTGTGATAACTTAAGAAATCCAAATTTATTAAGTTATCTATATGGGTTAATTTTTGAATGTGATGAATATTTTGTTTCAATCAAGAGAGTTATATTTGAATTGAATTGTTGAACCAGTTACTGAGGGCAAATAAGCATTGAGGTGAATTAATGCCCCTTACATTAATATGTGTTATATTTAAATTCATTAAGAATAAGACTGACTGTTATTTGTTATAAGTCTTAGATTTTATACTGTATTTAAATATTAAAACAATCATTACATTTTCATTTTTTAATTTAATCATTTTGATAGTAAGAATAAACCACAGTGACTTAACTATTTTTGCTTGCAATATGGAATAAAAATGTTTTTTAGTTTTTCCAATCAATTGTATTTTCATAATATTTTTAAAAGTCAATTTTGTTATTAATTTTGCTTTACCATTATAATGTTTGGAGTGATTGATTTTGTTACCTGGAAATAGGAATGAGAATTGAAAGTGTTTGTGTGTGTGTAACACACTGGGTTCTAATGTAATAGATACCCTGAGTTCTAATATAATATTTGATTTTTTCTTTCTCAATACTTTTTTTTTGTATCATTTTCTGCATTGGAAGAGAATTGATTGTTCTTGAGATGTGATGGTTTTGCTGAGATCTAATTTTTGTTGAATTCCTATTTCTATTATAGGAAATGTAGAATTTTCATTTGTTAAATGTGTAAATTTAGTTTTTTTGGTGGTGTATATTAATGATGCAGAATCTTGATTATTATGTGAGTTATTTTCCTCTGGGATTTGTTGTGCTATTTTTAGAATGTTTTTATCTGAAGTTTTTTGCCTTTTATTTTTTTATTTTTTTTCCCAACTTTTAGAAATTTACCACTTTCGTTATTAGCATCAAACATATTGTCACTTAATGAATTATCTGTTGTGCATTACATATCTGATTCAGTTATAGATATATCTTTTTAAGTAACAGGAGTAATGGAATGTTTTTTCATTGGTGTGTTTATTAATATTATTATTCCAACTGATGTGGAACTGCTTAGGTTATGTTCTATGTGACTGTCCTAATTTAACAGTGAATTATCTGGGGATGTTGTGTTTGACGTTATTTGTAGCTCTTTCTTATTGTGGGATCTTATAGTCTTTGGGCACTGAATGAGTCTTTATATTTTTGAAACCGCTCTTGGATTTATATTTGTACACTATTATGTACTCATTTATTATTTTCACTTAACAATATTTTAAATTTAGATGTATGATTGTGGTATGAATGTATATGCTAAAGATTTAGAACTACAATATTTTTGCTGTAATAAAATAAGAATAGTTTCTAAACAATAACAAGTCGTCTTTTTTGTTTCAATAAATGAATGTAGCATTTAAAATATTCAAAGCATAACACTACAAGAGTTAATTTATATTTTAAATTTATATTAGATTCCCATTATAAATCACAGATCATTAAAGATGACTGATATTTACCTAATCACGTTTAAAATTAATTAGATAATAGAAAGAAATAACAAAGCAATAAAATTAAAGAACGTTTAAGCAAAATTAATAGAGGAAAGATAGAGAAAAAATGAAATTTTAAAATTTGCAATCTAATTATATTTATTACTATAATAGAATTTGGTTGTTTTGTTTTTTTAAAAAAGACTAGTACTAAATTTTTTTTAAAATATTATTTCCGTTCTTCTTTTTTCTTTGTACAAAGTTTTAAAATTTCAATACATATTAATGCTAAAATCTAAAACCTAAAATAACGGAAGAGGGGGAGGAGGATGGAATAGCCATATATTTGTAACCATGTGCGCTATAGTTTATGCTTAAATATTATCTGCCAGTTAGTGAAATCACAAAATTCTAATATTTTGCAATTTAATGCCCTATTCTTCAATTTTTTAGTTTTAAAATTTTTAATATCTCTAAGCAATCAAGTCATGCCAATGCAATTTAGCTGTGTGATGCTAGCCTTAAGAACAAAGGATTTGTGGCCCAATTTCCCACAGGTGTTGGAACAAAATCTCAGAGTTAGCAGTTGAATGGAACAGTTTTCCACCCTCTACTACTAAAATATTGCCTTAACTTCCCTAAAAAATGTGAAAAGTAAGTATAGTTTAGTTTCTTGAATGATTGTGTATTAAGAAAAAACTAGACACAGTTTAGCCAGACATGAAACTGGTGAACCTAAGAACTAAAAATTGTTACATTGATTCCAAACTGAAGAATGTGGAAAAATCTTATTTGATCAGTAAAGTAAAATTATGGAGAACACAATACTTTGGCTTTCCAAAAACTGTTCATACAATTATCATTTAGAATTCCTACATTTATGTTGTTTATTATTAACAATATTTTTAATGCATAATGTCTAATAGTTTTGTTAATGATCTTTGCTTTTTTGAATAATAGCTCTAACTGAGACTGAAACCAAAAAAAATCAGTCTAATAATGTTACATGAAGAACTTTGTTCACTAATTGTGTTTTTCCATTAAAATTACACAAATTTCTAGATTAACATAAAAATCCTTATCTAAAATTGGGTTTTTATAACTTTCATTGTTTAGGTTTTGTAAAATGTTAAATTCATTTACCTCCCCCCTCCCAAAAAAAAAAGATACCCACTGCAGTGTATATTATTAATGTTAAAAAGCAGCTGATGGCATTGCATTACAGAGATGTTCAAATTATTATTGTTTTATATCACAATGGGTTAAGTTTTATTATCTTCAGCTCAAGCATTTTTTATTATTCCTTCATGTATGATTTTAATGTTTCACTTTAAATTAAATTGGCAGGCAGAGTTGAAAGAGAAAGTTCTATAAGTTTTAAAATATGATTTACTTAACTAATTTTGTTATCCTAACTATTATAACCAATATTATAACATTTTTCTTGCAAAGTATAACTTTTATACATTTTTCAACCCTTAAATTAAAATATGGGGTATAATTCATAACACAGTGCCCATTTTAGAGTTTGGAAAAAATACCTTTTTCTTTATGAAGAATAATATACAATGTCAAAAAATATAAAACAATAAGATTAGTTGAGTAAAATATTTTCTAATTTATTGTAATTCTCTTTTAACTCTATCAATCCATTTTAAACGAATAAACTAACATTACATTTTTTTATATTCTAATATTTATATACATATTAATCACCATCATTTTAAACTGATATTGATTCATTGCATCTTTCCAGACTTAATATAGCTTTCTCTGTTCCATAGATTCTTCAAATCATGCCTGCAAAGTTTCTTATCTTTTCCATCTATTTGACATATTATCTTTTTCTAAGTATTTTACAATATTTTGGAATTCATTTTAAGTCTTCATCTGTCCAACTATTGTCACTACTTTTAGCAAAAGTGTTTAGATCAACTACATTTCAATTTTTTTATTTTCAGATTCATACATAAGCAACGGTAATCCTATTTATTTAAAACTTTTCTTTTCAAAAATCTATCAAAAGTATTCCATATGAGTTTAGTTCTATGATTAATTTTATCTATCATGTTTACATCTATATTAATATTACAACCAAGATAACTGTAGTGATTAATTTCTTTTAATTTATTACTATCAATCTTTATTGGCATCTAGTTTGTAAAGCCAATGAACATTACTCTTTTTAGTATTTATAATTAGATCCATTTATTTGATAGCTCTTGTATCATTTTCTGAAGCTTTAAAGTATTGTTTGTGAAACATTTGAAAAGTCTAGATGATTTAAGTAATTTATTTTTATTTCATTAGCTTCCATTTTTAATCCCAAAATACCCCTCTTAAAACTATTATAAAAAGTTTTGGAGAATTGGGATTATCTGTTTTATATCATTGTCAATTTTAATTTTTTTAATGTTACTATATAAATACAATGAATGTTGTTATGCATTGATACATATTCTTCAATATCTTGATCTATATCTTAGTTTTAAACTTCTAATCATTAGGGAAACACTTCTAGAATTAAATGCTTTTTTTATATAATTTTTAAATCCAATTCAAAAGAATAATTCATATTCATTGACTCTCCCTATAATGTTTCATACAAATTATATTTACAATAGTCAATATTATGTTTAAAAATACATATATACAAGCAACAAAGATTACAAATTATAAAATTATCATAGAAAAGCCTTTTTCAACAAATTATGTTTTTTGCCCTTTTCAATATATCTCCAGAATACCATGATTTAAAGTACATACAGTCACATCTATATCAATACATGAAAGAAGGCTTTTCTATGATAATTTTATAATTTGTAATCTCTGTTGCTTGTATATATGTATATTTAAACATATTATAGACTATTGTATACTTGAAGTGCAACATAAAAAAAGAATTGGTTTTAATTCTGATTCTTTTTCTGTATAGAAATTATGTTTACATATTGAACATAAGGTATTTATATATTTTTAAAAAATGCTTATTCTTTGGGGAAAACTATTGATCTATAATATAAGGATAATCTGAATCTAATTATCTGTAAAAAAAAAAAAAAGAAAAAGAAAAAATAGTAAATCAATCCTACAGTTGAGATTTAATCTATAAAGAACTTTAAGAAAGCAGTAATGAATAACTGTGAACTATAACACGAAAAAATTTCAAATCATCAAAGTTTATAATCAATATTATTTGGCCAAAAAAATTAGAAAGAAAAAGAATTGTAGGACATTTATTTAGATAAAATACAGTGCTTAAAAATGTTTTTTTTTTTTAATTTAGTCTTTTGTTTTTAATATTAAATTTTGATAAAAAAAATTTCAAGTGCAAATTTGTATTCCTAAGAACAATGTGGTAAATAAAATAGAAACATTGAACTAGATAACTATCTTTAAATACTAAATCAAATATATAAGCTTAGTAATTAAATATTATTTTTGTAGGAATTGCATAAATAGTTTAATTGTTTAATTAATGCTTGTGAAATATGGAATTGGGTTCAAAAAGAGAATTTTAAAATATCAAAGAGGATTAAAATAGAAATAAAATAGAATTCAAATCAGAACTTCATTAAAAAGAGATGGCTTTGAAAATAGAAAAAAAAAATCAATACAAATATTAATAAATCCCTTAAAATAAGAGCAATATAGGTATTTCTGTAAACATAAGTATTTAAAGGTAAAGACAAACTGTGGACTTGGAAACAGCAAAAGAATGGCACCTATTCACAAATAATGAATTCAGCATTATATTAGAGTCAATTTATTTATATTCACTTATTAGAACTCATCTGACAAATCCAATTTATCTAGGACATATTCTCTAACTAATAATAGTTGGATATTCATTTACTATTTAATAATAATTGAATATCAGAATTTTTATAGGATACTCTTCTCAGATATGTTTTATGAATCATGATGCATTTGAGCATGAAAAAATGAATCCTAATAATTAGATTTAAACATAAAAAATCAAAGTAAAAACATTATCACTGCAAATTTAACTGATTGTGCACCAGAGTCAAACAGACTGCAGCAAGACTTAAAACAAATAGCATAGAGTTGTGTCAGGGACCTTGATGCAAGGTTTAAAAATAAAATTCAATAATATCAATCAGCTTATGATGATATTGTAATCACTATTTCTGCTCATTGTAAGCAAAATCTCTTAAAACTCTCCATATCAATAGAACCTCAAAACAAGAGTCAAAAAATAGCATTTCATTGGACTCAAGATTTACAAATGGCACCAATGTAAACATCAGCTTTTATAGAAATTAAGCTAAGATTATTTTGACTGGCAGATAAACCTTTGTGAATATGCAGATAAATTTAAAAAAAAATTAGGAAAGCTGAACAAAACAGCAAATTATTGAAGCTTGTAATGCTGTTTGTTGAATAAATAAAACATTTAAAGTAATTTAATAAGATTTTGATGGAAAATGAACACTAAAGTACATTTGCATTTTACAAACTGATTAAAAATGGAAAAATACAAGACACTTAAAAAAACACAAGTTATTATTTATTCATCCCTATATAAATGAATACAAGAAACATATATAAGTAAAGTAAATTTATACACTTACAAATTCTCAACAAATATTAAATAAATAAAATCAAATATATTTACGGTCAAAAATATAGAAATTTAATACCATTACACATTATTCTTCCAAGTACTAGTTTGAAAAGATACCATTTAAGAGCACTCTAAAATATTATAACTCAAGAGTGAGACGATAGTTTTCTTTCTATTCTTTACAACAAAATTAGATTTAGAAAGAATCGATTAAAAAAATATATTGATATATAAAACTTCTTTATTATCTTATAATAGAAAAAAAGAGACTAAAATTGAATTTATTGTCTATTAATAATAAAACAATGAAAAAATAAGTCCAAATTCTTTTTCCGCTGAGATATTAATGCAAATATCGATCAGGATTATCTTCAATATTCTTCTACAGAATGGATCTGGAAAATAACTATTTCTGATGAATAAGATATTGCTAATAAAATTTAACACATTATATAATCATTGTATCTACAAAAGATTAAAATTTTAGTTACAGGTAGGATTTTATGCTGCAACATCATAATGTTGACTCAGAGCGTCACATATTATGTCCTATCTCAGAGAAAATCAAATCATTGATCAGCCAATTTTTGAAAAATATAACCAAGTAAGTTGATATCAAAAATCTATTAAGTATACATAAAACGGTATTGATTTTCAGTTTAAAAATGAAAACCCATAAACAAACTTGGCATCAATTCCAACAAATTTATTATATTCAAACCCAAAAGGAAAACTTATTTGCACAATGCATATATTTAAACAGGTGTTTTATTTTATTATTAACATTTTATTTATTTTAGTTTTTTTTTTTTTTTAAATATATAGTTAAAAATATGTTTTGATAACACAAATATATAAAGTTTGGTTGATTATCGATCACAAGATTGATCATAAATAATCAAGGCAAAATGAAAATTAAAATTATAGGTAGTATTACTTTAATTATTTATTAAAGGTTTAATTCAAAATTTTATATATATTTGATTAGATGATAGTCCGGTATGATAATCATTTTGTTTTGAATTCGACTTAGCCTTTAATTATAAAGAAGATACTATCTTTTATTAATTATAGTAAATATTTCTAGAAGAAGCACAGCATTAGAAAACCATGATTGATTTAATTTATCATATAACCAATTAAGTAAGCTTTTATACATTAATAATTACTTCTAAAACATAAATATTTTATGAAATTTACGTGCCAGCACATACTCTTGAATAAGTGACATGAATGTGATTGGAAAATACAATTTAAAAAAAAAAACATCGTAATGTTGAATGAAGTTATGTAAATATTAATTAAAAATAAATAATATAAGTGTTATTCAAATTTAACTTTTTTACTATTCTCTTATTGACTATCTAGAGAATGGAAAATGTCTACCAATGAACTCGAGGGTTTTATAGATTCAGTATAGCTTTATATATATATAAAGGTTATATTATTAACGTTTAGAGTTAAGATTGAGCATGAGAGTATAACAAATTCAACTCTGTTTTTTATTTTTTAAAATGGATTGATCCCACAGAGTTATGGAAAGTAAACTTGTTAGGGAATCTATTTATTTTCTTTGTTAACTGAATATGCCAGTAGAGAACTACAGATATATCATAGCAAATATAGGACATTGTGAACATCTATTTGGCTTATATTTAAATTAATCAAGGTTTTTCAAGTATGCATGTTTATTATTAAAAGACAACATCCATGTGCATTTTATTAATATCGTTTATATTTTTGTCTTAGATATTCACATACCAAGCTTTCACTATCATTATTGTTTGATATTTAATAATATTGACCTATTTATTTATAAATCTAAAATTCAATGAATAATTAAGTAAATGTCATGGTGGAAATAAACACTTTCAATAGTAATGAACTAGACTTTATCATGTGAAATGTTATTTCCAAAATAATATAAATATTTAGTATAATTAAATATATATGTACATACATTACTTTGTGAAAGACTTATAATGATTATTTTATATATTGTTACTTATATAAACTATAAGTGAAGAAATATTAATAGTAAAACTTATTATTTTATTTAGTTATTTCTTATAGTAGGAGCTTTTTCTGTAGTAAAGCCAAGATATGGGATAATAAATTTACTATTAATATGTAAGAAATAGATATTCTTAACTCAAATATATATATATATCTCACTTAGTAGCGGATCTTTATATATAGATTCACTATAGTAATCATCATCAATTGGAAACCATAATTTTAGATTTTTAAACAATTATTTACTATAACAATCATAAACAAAATTTAAAAAAAAAAAAAAAAATGACACCATTATTAAAATGATAGTCATTTTATAAGATTAACGATATCATACTTTAGTCAAGCGTTGATGGCCTAGTGGTTAGTATAGCTGCCTTCCAAACAGCTGGACAGGGTTCGCTTCCCAGTCAACACATTTGACATATAAAGAAGATAGTTACATTATGCCATTCAAAAGAAAAATGGGACAATCATGCCAAAAATGTGTAGTACAGAATTTATTCATAATACACCTTACAATATACAATATTACAGTAAACAGTATTTTGATTATAAAATTAGAGTACACTTAATGTACAATATTTTATTTAATTTTCATCCAGTAGCCTTGCAAACAATCAATACATTCATTAATGACAAATCCAAAGTAAAGATTTTCATCATTAATGATTACAAAAGCAAAAAAAAAAGTGTTTTATTCAGTACAATAAATAATTCAAAGTTTATTTTGATGATGTACAATAACCAATTGTATTAATATTAAATTTTAAAACATGTACCTTAACTTAAAAATTCAAATTTGCATACATCTGTTCATCTGCTTAATGAAGTGATTTCTTTCTTCTTTACAAGCTAAAGCGGAATGCATCTTTCAGTGAAGGTCACCATAATCACGAACTTCACTGAAAGTGCATTCAGCTGTAGGTTATAAAGAAGAAAGAAATCATTTCATTAAGCACATTAACAGATATATATATATAAATTTGAATTACAAATGCAAATAAAAATCAATATAACCTAAAAACTGTATATTTATCCAAATTGTTGTGGACTATATATTGATTACAGCAAAAATTACATTCATTGTTAATTGTCAAATTTAGTTATTATAATTGTAAGTTACTTTGAGAGCGAAAAAATATGTAATGCATTATGGAAATAATAATCAATTTTATATGATCAAAAGTTTCTAAATCTAAGTTTAAATTAATATTTACTTAAACCAATAAACATCACACAATCACCATTTCTTATGCTTGATAGAGAGTTTTGCCTGTTTTAATAACAGTTAAGAGCAAGCATAAGAAATGGTGATCATGTGATGTTTATTGGCTTAAAACCAATCCTGCCTAATAGGATACTGGTGGCTATGGTTATTAAAAAACCAAAGACATCAAAATGTATAGGTACTGAACTGAGTTCAGACCTATATGACTTTATAAGCTGGTGAGCTTGAATTGAAAATATTATAGTGTTTTCAATTTAAGTCTCATAGTTTTGTAGTTAAGTAGAGATAAAAGATGGCTGCTGGAGGGTTGCATTAAATCCTAAGATCTAGGTGCAGTCCTCTCATATACAAGGCTTCTCACTGATGAAGACCACAAGACAGAAAACTAGTCTGAGGATATTGGATGAGTAGGCACTAGATGGGGATTTTATGCACAAGCCTTCTGGCATCCATTGATTACTCTGGCTTGCACTGAGTCGCAATACGTATAGAGAGTCTTGCCTGTTTTAATATTTACTTACTTGACTTTAAATTATAATCTTGTAATTTGTTTCAGATATAGCCAAGCAAGTGGTGTTTATTATTGCGAACTTAAAAAAAAATGCAGTCAAAAAAATATATATACAAATTTCATTTAGAATAGAACTAAAAATACAATTTGATCATATACTATTAATAATTATAAATTTAAATTGTATACTACATATTAGCTAAAATATTAAATCAAACAATTTTAAATTAAAACTTTTATAAAAGCTAATTTCAGCCAAATTAAAATTGTTATTATTGTAAATGTAATTTCAGTAATAAAAAAAGGGGGGGGGGAGAGATTATTTCATGCAATAAACTTTTAATAACAAATTTTGTATGATGAAAATACAATACAAATTAAATGAAGAAAATTCATGCTTTCATTTTAATTTTTTAAATGGCTCATATTTTTGCCATAACAATGCACATTATTATTTTAAAATTTGCTAGGTCAGTCCAAGACAATGGCTATCATGCATAATAAAATGTAACATCTCATGCCACAAAAGGAAAGTGTTGTTTATTTAGCTCTGCATAAAAGTCTTGACTATTGATTACAATGCATTATATACATTTTTAAAAAATAGATCAGCATTTTTATTTTTATGAACTTAATTGTGTGATTAGGTTTTGGTAATTTATAGTACTGTAGTTTGGTTATTCTTTAACTGATGATACATAAATTTTTGTGATCAAAATAGTGCAGTTAGGTAAAATATTAAACATTGTTTTTTAATTCTGAATTATTTCACATTAATAATATAAGATTATGAATTAAAAAAAATGAATAAGCTTATTTTCAGTGTAAGAAGAAACTGTTTTGTTAAAAACACAAACAATTATCAACTGCAAGCTTATTCTCTCTTTCTCAATCAATTTTACTATACATTTGCACAGTAAAATCATACTTTTTTTCTAGTGATATTGAATTTTTTTTTTTACAGATTTATTTTAAGTTTACAGATATATATATATATACACCACTAAACATCACACCACTTCTTCAACCTTTGGATCAAAACATCATTGCAACCTTCAAGATATATTATATTACCTTCAACAACTAATGCAGCATCTTGTTGAGAGTTTGGATAAGAAGACTGATAAGACAACTCTGGAAGGAATTCATTATAAAAAAAACTGTTGTTTTTATAGGCAATGCATGAACTAAGATCTCTAACATAGCTTTTAATCACTGAAGTTGAAAAAGAACTTATTTCAATCATATGAAAAACCATATTTAACCTAACCAAGAAAACAGGGTTCACAGAAGTTGATAATGACAACATAGAAGAGCTTTTGGAATTATATATGGAAAATTAATTAACGAGGAAAATGTAACTGAATAAAGAAACAAAGACAAACAAGAAAAGAAAATTAATAAACCTGTAGAAAAGAATCTGGGTATTAAAAAACTGACAAAACTTATTTAATGTCAAGAGGCCATGAACAGCATAAATCAATAAATGAGACCTTATAAGATGTACAAAATAAAATCAAAAAATCATGTCACCTAACTTTTTTTTAGAGATACTCAGCCTTCAACACTTAGTATACCTCCTCCAAAAAAAAAAAAAAAATCATCAATGGATTTAGAAGATTATGAATTCTTAAAATGAGCAGCTGATGACTCATGAAACTAAATGATGATGAGTGCTGAATGGATGGATTATAAGAAAAAAACTTTAAATTGAGTGTTTTTTTCTTTTTCCATACATTTAAGTAGCATTATCTTACATACCTACATATTTTCACTGCGTATCTGCATAATACACACATAACTTTACACTTACATATATTATACATTAGAGATTTTTAAAATAGTTATTTGTTAATACAATATTCACAATTTATGGTATAATTTTTATTATTAGGAACAAGCTAAATTAAATCCCATGCTTTTTGTATGATATTCTTGTTTTACAATGATTTTTGGAGAACCAATTGTCCTCATTAATTGGGATGAAGGCATATATAGTTAATATATGCATTATACAATTCATAAATTACTATTATCACTCATTTGATTTAAATTTTTTAAGTATCTTTATTATGCCTACAAACATTGTAACATATGCAATAAATATGTAAATGAAGAAAATAAATAATAAATTTATGGGAAGGATTAAATTGATATAATATTACATAAATAATCATATTTAATTCATCATTATATAATTTTTCATGGTTTAAAATTTTGAATAAATTACTTATTATAAAACAATATGTGCACAACTTTTACATATATCATATTTGGCTATATAAAATAAACACATTTTAATAGGTCTCTAACATTATGATATTTATCAACACAGTCATCCCCATATTATAAGGGATTATTTATTAATATATTAATTATGAAGAGATAATTAAACTTAAGATAAGTTTCTATATGGTCTCATCTTTTTTAAAATAACCACTAAACTAGTTCAGGATTATCAAAATTAGACTTTTGCACAGTGCAAATGATGAAAAAAATCAAGAGATCTAAATGTTCATAGGGATATTATAATTGATGCTCTTTCATTCAACAGATTTAACATTCCTCATATATTTAAAATGCTTATATATATTTATAGTATCAATTAAATAATGGCATGGTTTTAATCTTCTAATCATTCATTTATTCTGCACTTTATTTTACAATGTATTTATATATGCTCATACATAACTTTATTCACAATCACACACTATAAATAACAGCTATAATATATATATATATATTAAATTTTTAATGCATTTAAATGGTAAAAAACCCAAATTAAAATGGGAATTTTCTATGTATTAAACAAAAATACATTTTCAATTATGATCTTATGGATGAGTTATTAGTGAGGATTCAGAGAAATTATGAATCTCTGAATTCTCATTCATAAAAAAGTATCTATATACTCATATAAAATCTTGGTAATAAACTAGAGGTGGTCATCTTTTAACTTACAATGAATCAGACAAGATCATATAATTAATCTCAATTGCCTGATTAATTAGCTAAAAAATTATTTTATTTTAATAAGTAGAAAGTGTTCTTTGTAATTTCAATTGTTAATGTATATATATATGTTTATTTGTAATTACAATTTTCATGTTTTTTATATTTATAATTAATATAAAGCTCTTATGCAGTTATTTCTATATAATTTTTTTTATGCTTGCAGTTTTGACTTCTATAGTCTTTCAGAGCTGGAAAAAAATAATTTTATATTTGTTGTTTCTTATTTATTATAATATTGTCATTTCACTCAGATCTTATCTGCCATCTTTTGGATTTACTGAGTTGTAATTGATGTTGCTAGAGAGTGACTTATCAGTATGTGATTTAGTTGTTAATTATTTCATTTAATAAAAAATTTAAATGAGACTAGATTAAAAAAGGAAGAAAGGATATAGTAGTAGATAATTAATTTGGTTGTATGAAATTTAAATTTTGTTAAACATATTTTAAATCATTTTCTCATATAGGCGAGGTTTTGCTCTTTCCTCCTGTTTATTAATAAAATAATTCAATGTGATAAATATCTTAATCAAAACAAAACATAAGTTATCTGTTCCTTTCTATATTTCAGATTAGATTCAATAATTAGTAGGTAAATCATGATATAGAAATCTATTACAAATGCCTCTAACAACATCAGCTGCAATAGAACCAGTGTTACTACCCAGAAAATGGCAGGTGGGAACTGAGCAAAATATTATGCATTAATAAACCACCACATTTATAAAGGAACTGAAAAACTATATTTACTTCCTTTTCCTGTAATAACATTCATTCACACACGTTTATATGTATTAAATATGATATTAGAAGAACTGGATTGATTATATTTTTTGTGAAAAAAAAAACAATTTTATTGTACTCTTTTACTATTTTAAATTGAAAATAAAATAATCTTAAGGTGCAAAACAATACTTTCTTTTTCAAAGTAGGTGGTCTGCAAATAATATTAGAGTAAATGACATACCTGCATTTGGAAATTTTCTTCATAGCCTTAATTTGCACGCTATAACAGTGAGGCCATACATAGTTATTATCATATAGAATATTCTACTTACGTACGTTTTTATAATACATCCAGTAGATAGCAAAATAGATAACTGTATTTAAACCTAATGATCAAGTATAGGATTATACTGAAATGTAAACTGTGATGAAATGTTTAGCGCATTATTATGTATTACATTACTTTTATTATTAGTACTATCAGTAATAAAAATATTAGATAGTTGATTTTTTTTGTATTAATATTTTAATTTTAATCTGAGTTTCTTAAAAAAAAAAAAAATCTATGGGAAAGTTAGATATAAGAAATTATATGTATGTAATAAAGGTTTCACAAAGGAAATAAAAACCAAGAAAATTATTCGAAAAGTGCAAATGAATGTTTGAATTGTGTCAGAGGAACACCTGTCTTATGTCAAACACAGCTTCTTCCATTATTAAAGATTTTACCACATGGCTTCTTAGATACGTCCCATTCTCCTGGCCTCAGCAACTGATTTATGCCAGGTGGTTTTACTTTGATTTCTAAATTTGAAAGTTTTTTTTTAATTACTCTTTTAGTTTAAATTATAATAACTTTAACCTAAGAAAATCTCACTACAAAAGTGATTTGCTTTTTACAACAATAAACTTTAAAAATAAAAAAATTTTTTTTTTCTCTCAGAGTATGTGTGGGCTAATATTTAAAAAATTTGCAGCATCTTTTTTTATTACTTGCAAAGATAAATGTAGAAGTCAGAAAACATTAAATTACAATATAGTAATTTTACGTCTTGAGAAAATGTAATATAAAGATTTAAATTATTATTATTTTAAAACGTCCAACTTTAAAATAGCCAATGTAAACATTAAAAACAAATAAATAAAGTATTCATTAATAATAAAATATTTGTTTTATTCATTAATAATAAAATATTTGTTTATATATCATCATTAATAGCCCATTACAGGTGAAAGATCTTTCTAGTATTTCTCCAAAAAGATTTACACTCTCCATCCCACCAATGATGATTTTTACAAACTTTTTCTTCACTTTTTTAATCCATTTTAAATCAGATTTTTGTAGAGCATGTTTGTGCTTCTTAATAAAAGGCTAATTGAAGATGTAGTTCTTCAAATGAGGTGCTAGAATAAGTTAAGAGAAAAGTAAACAGTGATAAACTATTACCAACAATTTTTATGTGTTATCAATAGGATTTATGGTCCAGTTATTCTACTCTATTCTTGAACCACCATCTTAAATAGAGAAAATACGAAAATTCCACATTGTAGTAGTTAATTAATATATTATTCATGACTTGGATTCAAATTTGGATGGAACTCTGGAAGTTTTTTTTTAATAACTGAGTATTTTCCAAGTATTGCCTACCCTTAACTAACCTATTTAGATAGAAAGTATATGTAATTATTTTTACTTGGAGATATAATAAATACCTCCATACTTCCCCATTCTTTTTAAATTCACTTAAATAAAGATATAATAAAAGACAAATGACCTCCAAGATGCATAATCATTATTGTATTTATCTGAAATGTATGGCGTCAAAGTTGTGAGTGGAAGAAGTTTGACAATGGTAAATGAAAATGTAGCAATTTGATCTAGATAAATACTTTTCATATAATAAAGATATATATGAGAGATAGTGACCTGGGCCAACTGATGAGTGCTGGTTCAGCACAAAATGCATCTTGGAGATCATTTGTCTTTTATTATATCTTTATTTATATGAATTTAAAAAGAATGGAAAAGTGTTTATTATATCTATAAGATATTACACATGGGAAAGAGAAAGGTTAAGAACTTCGTACATGTGTAAAATTTAAAAAAATCAGATATATTAATCTTTAACCGAGGTTTAAAGTTTATATCTGTGCTAGAGATAATCTCTAGTTTAAAAAATGATTAGTAATAATCATTATTGTATTTATCTGAAATGGATGGCGCCAAAGTTGTGAGTGGATGAAGTTTGACAATGGTAAATGAAAATGTAGCAATTTTACTTGGAGATAAAATAATAAGACAAACTGAGTTTGTAAGAGTAGGATTAACGGACTGATTAAAAATAAAAAAATATGACTTTAATTTGATGCAGCATTTATAAATAGCATGAAAGACTTCATTCATCTGTAGGAATTGAATTTACTATTATTTTATCTTTTCCTGAAGACTTTTTAAATCAATCAATAATTCTTTAGTTCATTTTTTTTTTATGATCTGAGATTAGAACTTTTACATATAAGTTTTTAAAATTCCATTTTTCAATCTCAAATCTAACTACTTATTTACTTTTATTTTGCTCCATTATTCAACAAACTACTTTCAATAGTACTTTAAGTGCTATTTATTTTTTAAATTCAAAATCAATGCTTCACAATCACATGACCTTTTTTAATATATTGACATAGTACATTTAAATGTAATACTACACTTTCAAAATAAATTCTGCACCTTTTTTATTTTATTATTTATCTTTTCCATTCATCTTTTTTTCTAACATTAATTGGTCTATGTAATTACAATTATTTATTTCATCTATTATCTTCCAAATCCTTCATAATGTGATTAAGTAACACAAATTTATAAATATTATCTTTAACTTTAGAGTTGTATTTATTTTCAAGTCTTTATTCACATTTGGATATTGATATAGTATGTGCTCATGGCCATTTTGAATTATAAGAACTGCCCAAAACCTCTGCTAAAAATAGTTATACTCTGACATACTTTTTAAACAAGAATACTTTATTTTCTATGTCATTTAGAAATTTCCTGAATTTTTAAGCCACATTTGTTATTATAACACAACTAACATTTTTATTGTAATTTAGAAATTATTTTATTTTCTGCTTGTAAACTCCAGAATGCAAAATCCATTTATAAGTCTGAGATAAACAATATTTTTCAGAAAAATTTATTCATTATGTAAAATTAATTATAACTTTTTATATTTTTTTAATGATCTTATTGCATATAATAGTTTAAATGCATTCATGGAATAGTTGGAAATATTATCTGTAAACTCAAATGATATCACTTCTTTTCTAAAATGGACCAATTCTACTACATCTGAAATTGGATATGATACTTCAATAGGAAGTACAACTGGAGTTTCATCTCTATATTTAGAATAAACTTATTTATTATCAACTTTATTTATAAAAATATTATATAAATACAATTTATCCCAACCACTTCAAACACTTTTTAGCAAAAACCTTTATTTGTACATATATACATATCCCTACATTTCGATTGTCCTGCAGTCTTCTTCAGAGCCAGTTCACTTTAATCTTTTAAAAAAATGTTAAAAAAATGTTTTTTTAAGAGATTAAATAAATTGTTTTTCTCTTCACTAGTAAAAATTATAATTATAAATATGCAACATTTTTCGCATGCGTTAGTGAAGCTATAATTATACTATAATGTGTAATAGGTCTGCTTAGTGCTTTCGAGATTTAATGTTCGAATCTCATACTCATAGCTTTGTGAATGAAGACTGTTGTGATTTATTGTACACATATGCAAATTCTCAAAAGTGCTAGGCAGACCTATTACACATTATAGTATAATTATAGCTTCACTAATGCATGCGAAAAATGTTGCATATTTATAATTAAGAGATTAAAGTGAACTGGTTCTGAAGAAGACTGCAGGATGGTCGAAACATAGATGTATGTATATATGTACAAATAAAGGGTTTTGCTAAGAAGTGTTCAAAGTGGTTTGGATAAATTATATTTATTTAAGATATTACAGCAAAATAAAGAAAAGGGTGATTTTGGTAAAAACATTATTCTTGTGCAATGGGATAAATTCTTTATTTTTTATAACATTTTTTTATAATTAATATTAATTTAAATATGTCTACATTAAAGGAATATGCTGCATAGATTGTACATAGTCTTTTTTAAATATATGCTTACGAATTTAATATTCTACTGTTATTGTTATTTTATAATAGGCTGCATTTATACAATATGGAGAAACAGAAGTAAAAATAAAAAAATTAGTAAGAAAAGAAGCTACAGTGAATATATAATGAAAGACAAAGTGATTAATTTAGTATGACTATGTACAGTAGCTGAATGGCAGCACATTATTATCAAAACAGAAAATGGAATGGATACCTGCGTAAACATAGAAAATAAAAAAAAATTAAATGTGTTTATATAAGAAATAAAATTATTTGTCTATATGATAAATTTTAAACAAAAATAATTTAATAACATAGAAGAATAAAATCTAGCCACTGAAGGTACAGAAATATTCTAATACTTATAGAAAAGTTTGCAATTAAACAGACAGTTGGCATATTATTTAAATTCAGCATATTTTACTTTAGAAATTAATCTTCATTTACCTTTCAACATTTATGCATTTTTATAATAGCTTTAATATTTTAGAAAATTTATTGGACGTTTTTAAATAAACTTTTTTTTTAGTATTTAAATATTCATTCTTCACAAAGTGAAGATTTAAATCACTTTTCAAATTATTTAATCTTTAAATAGTTTTAATATTTTTAAAATGTTTCAATCTATTTGGAGTCGCATCTAGAAAGCAAGCATATGCCTAATAATGATATTTAAAGTTTCAAATGTATATTTAGTTTAGATCACTGGAGAACTAAAATGTTTCTGGATTAAATGTTACTTCTGATATTTGAATGATGATCTCCAAAGCAATTAACTATTGAATTATTTTTTATTCGTTTAATAATTCATGATCATTTTTTGTTTATCAATCTCCCCATTCCTCTACTTATTTATCTATTTAAATTCTGAAGTGCAGATTGTCCTGAATAATATTTTTATTATAAGTCAAACTTTATTTTGAAAAGCTTTATTCTCTTTCTGTGTTTATTTTGTTTAAGAGTTGTATTACAGAGAGAATTAAAATTTCTATCTGATAATCCAGCAACCACCTCCCTGTCCACCTGCCTGTCTGCTGTTTGCATATCTATCTATCTATCTATCTATCTATCTATCTATCTATCTATCTATCTATCTATCTATCTATCTATCTATCTATCTATCTATCTATCTATCTATCTATCTATCTGTCTGTCTGTCTGTCTGTCTGTCTGTCTGTCTGTCTGTCTGTCTGTCTGTCTGTCTGCCTGCCTTCCTGGCTGCCTGCCCACTCGCCCGCCCGCCTGCCTGTCTGTCTGTCTGTCTATCTATCTATTTGTTTTTTATTTGAATACTTATTTATATATTATGTATCCATCTATCTATATAAATATATATTCAATGATATATTGAAATCTGACAAGCACACATTGAGTCACACAGGCTACTATGCATCAAAAACCAACACTTCTAATATTTTAATTATAAATTATAGCATATTGAAATTTTAATAATTTATTTATTTAGTAATATGGTAGAATGACAAGCATAAAAGTTTTGTTTTGATTTATCTCTTACGAATTTTTTCTCAGTTGGAAACTAATTCAGAAATCTTTTTTATGCTGACAACTATTTTCTATCCACTAAACTAATGGGTTAAGCTAAGCTAATTTATTCAGTCATATGTTCATTCATTCTATAATCTAATTTAATCACTAACTTAATTATATGATTAGTTACCTATTCATGAGTACAAGCATTATTTGTATACTCCAACATTGGAGTAGCAAACCCTGGTGCTTCATCTCAACTGGTCAGACTGAGAATTTTTTCCTTTTTACATTTTCTTCTGCACAAAAACATTTTTTCATACTTATATTTCTGAACCAATTTTTAAATTCAAAATTTTAAATAGCATAAATTTTATGATAATGTTAAACATAATTTATAATTTACTAATCTTATATAATGAGCTTGCAAATAGCTCTTAACAAGCTATTCAGAATATCCCCAATCTCAGACAGGTTTCTGCCACTGGCTTCTTCAGTGAGGTGCTAGGATATTCAAGCATTATATTTAAAATACCAGACAAATCCAACACCTTATCTAATGGATAACCATTAAGTAGAAAATCTGAAATTTTCAGTCATTCATGTTTTCCAATCCAGCTACCTAACTTAAATAGCCATATGGACTGAACTAAGTTCAGATACACCATATATTAATAGCTTTAGCAATATAAAATTACCAAAGCCTTAATAGCAAAAAATATAATTACAAATAAATCAAGTCATATATCACATGACTTAATTTAACAAGCTTGTATTATAAATGTTATATAATGAGTATGCAAATAGCTCTTAACAAGCTTTTAAAAATATTTCCAGCCTCAGACTAGTTTCTGCTACTGGATTCCTTAATGAGATGCTAGGATATGCAAGCATTATATTTAAAATACTAGGCCAAACCCAGTACTTTATCTAATGGATAACTATTAAGTAGAATATCTGAAAATTTCAGACATTCATGTATCTTCCAATCCAGCTCCCATATGGCTATTTAAGTTAGATAGCTGGATAGGAAGACATGAATGACTGAAAATTTCAGATTTTCTACTTAATAGTTATCCATTAGATAAAGGGCTGGGGCTTGGCCTGGTATTTTAAATATAATATTTGAATATCCTAGCACCTCACTGAGGAAGCCAGTAGCAGAAAATGGTCTGAGGTTGGGGATATTCTGAAAAGTTTGTTAAGAGCTATTTGAAAGCTCATTATATAACATTTGCAATACAAGTTTGTTAAATTAGGTCATGTGATATATGACTTGATTTCTTTGTATTTATAATTACTTTACAAGAGTGTGTTAATTCTAACTTGGAACTTGCATTTAAATTTTTATAATAAAACTTACTAGAAATAATAAATTTATATTATAAAGTAAATAAGAAATTTTATTATAAATTTTGAAATATGTTTTAATTTTATTAATTAAAAAAAAAAACATGGATGCAATGCAGCACAATCTTTTTTTTTTTGCATATGTTTATTTCTACTAACTGCCTCACATTTATTGTCATACTATTTCCAGTTAATTATATCCAGTTAATTATATTAGCCACATAACTAACTGGCTCACTTGTCATTGATTAATCTGGCAGTGTGTATTGAAGAAACATCTTTGAAATATCATCTCTGCAAATATTGAAATATGGAATAGTGTTAAATATTTCTCAATATTTTTATAAGATAGCTTAAAATGTAGTCTATTCATATTTGAAGTGTTATATTTTAAGCCCTAATTTTAGGTGAAATTCAAAGATAAGTGTTGATAATAATTAAATATTATAAAATCCATGTTAAATATGAATAATGGAAATGAAAACAATAATTTGAAATAATTTAGAGGAGTAAAATCAAAATGCTGTAGTAGATAAAGTGGTTGAGACAATTTTTTGAAAATCTTATTAATAAGTAGTTTTGGCAATTTAGGAGTAATATTTATTATACAGTGAACTTTTGATACATTGATAATGCAAATATCATCATTCGGCATTCATGGTTTGCTTTCTTTAGTTTTAAATGAGGACCATGTTTTTTACAGCTCCATCATTTCTTAGATAACAGTTTTTGCATTTATCAGTTATAAATTTGGAATGATGTATAAATACTATTATTGTATGCATAGTATAATTAGTTTTCTCATACTTTGCATACTTTAGTCCAAAAATAGAATGGTAAGTTCTGGATTTCAAAATCTAAGGCTCATGGCTCTATTCTATGACTATCGGTGTTTGAAATTTTTGATTAAATCTTGACAATAAACCATTCAATTACTTTATTTAGTTTTTTTCATTATTGAAATAATGTTCCAGTAATTTAATTTTTATAAATTTTAACTAAAAGTTATAAAATATCACATATACAGAATAATCTTACAATATTCTAACACGTTTACAATTTTGTTACTAATAAAAAAATTTTTTAATATTTTTTTATATTTAAGATATTAAAAACTCTTATTGTCAAAAAGTAATTAATTGAAATTTATTCGGAATCAAAACAAAACTGTTCCAGTCACAACTACTCTTTTTTTTTTTTTTTAAATGTTTAATTGCATTGAATTAGCATCATATAATATCATTTTTTGATTGAATCACATCATAGTAAGCACACTAAATTTCATATTTTAAATTAAAGCAAATATCAAAACATTTGGATAAAAAATATTGCTAGAAAATATACTATACATGTATTCAATCACTATAATTAATTTTAACTCTGATATTTAAACACTGGTTGCAGAAAGGAGTTTGCTATTAACTGAAAGGAGACCCTTTGATTCCTCTTGGAGGCCTTAAAGGAACCGAGCAGGGCAAATTCCTAATGTCCACTCCATACGTTCTTGTCGTTGCAGCTGTTATTACTATATGTTTATTCATATAGTATACGAACATGGATGGGCTGCTCACCAACACGCATTAGCCAGCGTGGTGAGTTTATTGGCTTTTTACCTCTGAGTTTAAGATCAAGAAACACCATGGTCTTTCTTCTCAGTGCCTGATAAGGCAGAATGAATGTTTGTGTAAATGATAAAGATTTTTCCCAATTATACAATTATGACAGACAAAAATAAAGCATGGCCCTTAATCCCAGGAGGCTGTAAAGCCACCAACCAAGGCAGCAGTTGGTGGCCGAAGGCGGAGGGTGCTAAAAATATCCTGGAGGCGGACCCAGGCTGCCATTTGATGACGACTTTTTATTTAGGTACTTACAACTGCAGATCACTTTCAAGTGAAGGAAGATTGCAAGAATTAGAAGAAGAACTCTCTTATATTAAATGGGATATTATTGGACTTTGTGAAGTTAGAAGAAAAGGTGAAGAGACAATTGATTTAAAAAGTGGACATATGCTCTATTATAAAGGCACAAATATTGGAAATACAAGTGGAGTAGGATTCATTATAAATAAAAAGTGGAAGAACAATATTGTGGAGATTGATGGTGTATCAGACAGAGTGGCAAGATTAGTTATACAACTTAATAGCAGATATCAAATGCAGATAATTCAGGTTTATGCCCCAACAAGTTCTCACAGTGATGAAGTAGTAGAAGATTTTTATATGGATGTACAAAAGGCTTTTGATCAGAGTAAACAACATTTTAAAATTGTTATGGGAGATTTTAATGCTAGAATTGGTAAACAAATGAAAGATGAAAGTGTTGTAGGTAATTTTGGTTATGGTAATAGAAATGAGAGAGGACATAGACTTGTGGAGTTTGCAGAGAAGGAAAAACTTTATATTATGAATTCTTTTTTTGAGAAAAATGTTAGAAGGAAATGGACATGGAAACATCCAAATGAAGGTACAACAGAATTGGATTATGTTTTGATTAACAGAAAATACATATTTCAAGATTGTAATGTTCTTAATAAATTTAACACAGGAAGTGATCATCGATTAGTAAGGGGTAAGATACATGTTAATGTAAAACTAGAGAGACAAAAATTATTAAGAAAAACTATATTTACAGTTGATATTCCTAATCTTCAGAAACATTCTAATGAATTTAAATTAGAACTTACAAATCGGTTTCAAGTATTAGTAGATTTTGAACATGATTCAGATTTGAATGAAATTAATATGAAAATAACTGATACACTTTTAAAAACTGCAACAAAGATAGCTGGTAGAAAAAAGCAGCAATTGACTAATAAAATTTCTACTGAGACTAGAGAACTTATGAAGAAAAGAAGGAATATGAAGATATGCAAGAATGATGCATTAAAAAGAATTGAATATCTCGAATTTTGTAAAATGGTGCGGAAAAGAGTTGAAAATGATATAAGAAAGTATAACTGTGAACTAGCAAGAAAAGCTGTAGAAGAAAATAAAAGTCTTAAGAATGTAAAACAACATTTTGGTATTGGTAGGAAATTTATATCTGCAATAAGGAAAAAAGATGGAATTATTACTAAAAAGAGGGATGACATTATGAAATTGGTAGAAGATTTTTATCAAGAATTATATAGTAATAAAGAACAAGTACCTCCTATATCTATTACATCTTCTGAATTGCCCAGAATTTTAAATGAAGAAGTGAGAAATGCAATTAAATGTATGAAAAAAGGAAAGGCTCCAGGTAATGATGGAATTATAATTGATATATTAAAAGAAGCAGGTGAAGAAACAGAAAAAATATTAGCAAAGTTATATACCAAATGTCTAAATGATAAAGATGTACCGGATGATTGGAAGAACGCAGTAATAATATTAATATTTAAAAAAGGTGATAAAGAAGATATTAGAAATTACAGACCTATCAGCCTTTTATCAGTTTTATATAAAATTTTTACCAAGATAATTACAACTCGTCTACAGAGAACCTTGGATTTTCACCAACCAAGAGAACAAGCTGGATTTAAAAGTGGTTTTAGTACAGTAGATCATATTCAAGTATTGAGAGAAGTTATAGAAAGGACAAATGAATATGAGTTGTCATTATGTTTTGGATTTGTAGATTATGAAAAGGCATTTGACTCTATAAACATTTCTTCAGTGATTAAAGCATTGGATCATCAAGGTATAGATCCAGGATATTGTCATATTTTAAAGAATATTTATAAAAATGCAACAGCAACAATTAGATTACATAATGATACTGGGAAAGTCAACATTGAGAAAGGTGTAAGACAAGGTGACTCCATATCTCCAAAACTTTTTACAGCAGTGCTGCAAGAAGTATTTTGTGGATTAAAATGGGAAACTAAAGGAGTGAAAGTAAATGGAGATTATTTAAGTCATTTAGATTTCGCAGATGATGTAGTTGTTTTTGCAAATAATGCTTCCGAGCTGCAGGAAATGTTGCAGGAGTTATCAGATGAAAGTAGGACTAAAGATAAATGTTAAAAAGACTAAAGTAATGTTTAATCGATTTGCTCCAAATATGAAAATAAAGATTGATTATGATGAATTAGAAGAAGTTAAGAGTTACAAATACCTTGGTCAGATTATTAATACAGATGGAAACATAATAGAGGAAATTAATCATAGAATTAAACTTGGTTGGAGTGCTTTTGGTAGAAATAACTTGATATTAAAAGGAAATATACCTATGTGTTTGAAAAGAAAGGTTTTTAACAAATGTGTTTTACCAGTTCTTACTTATGGATCTGAGACTTGGACACTTAATAGAAGATCAATACAGAGACTTCAGACCACTCAAAGAAGTATGGAGAGATGTATGTTGGGAGTAACAAGAAGAGATCGAAAACGCAATGTATGGGTAAGAGAACAAACAGGTGTTACTGACCTCATTGAAAAAATTAAAAGATTGAAGTGGAGTTGGGCTGGACATATTGCTAGAAGAGATGATAATAGATGGACAATTGAAATTTTAAACTGGATTCCAAGAGATTGTAAAAGACCCAGAAGGAGACCACATGTAAGATGGATGGATGAAATAAGAAAATGTGTAGGGGTGATGTGGAGAAGAGAAGCTAAAGATTGGAGAAGATGGATTAAACTTGGAGAGACCTTCATCCTGCAGTGGATTGATAATGGTTGATAATGATGATTTAAACACTTTGTAAACATATGTAATTATTATGATATCAAAATTATATAATAATATGTGCATACTTTTGCAAATAATAAATGGGAATATTTTTAATTATAAAATATAAATTGCACTTTATATGTATTTTAGCTAATAATCATTAAATCTTTGTTATTAATAATTTTAAATATATTTCAGTATTCACTATAACAATTTTTATGATGATGATTATCAGTTTCTACACATTGCTGTCATATTCAAGCAACCAACCATATAATGATTTAAAAAACAATTCCTGCCATTTTGTCAAATGGTGTCCATTTGTAATATTACTGATGTAATAAGTTTTTAACATTATGAAAACAATATTTCTTTCTCATAAAATAAAATTGGTTAAATTCACCTAAAAAAATAAATTTTATTTATTATCTAATAAAAAATAAACTTTAATAATATGTAGTAAGACTGATCACTAAAACAAGTTTGAAAATATGTATATTAGTTAAAATATGATTTATGTAACCTAATTTTTATTAAATACTGTATCTTTGTAAATTAGGTAGACTATTATTAATTCAAAAACTTGGTTAAAGTTTTTTGATTTAGAGATTTAAAAAAACCTGATAAGTCATTTAAATACAAACATATAATTATATCATTAAAATGAAACATGTTTCAAAATAAAATAAAATATATTAAAAATCTATTCATAAAATAACCCAAATTATATATGTGTTCATTAATCTGTAATGGCTACCGTGCAGTTTTATCATGTAAATGTTATAAGCAGTGTTTCATATCACTCTTAAAAAACATATTTGTTTTATATAATTATTACTCCAAATTTGATTTTTTAATTATAAGTATTGTTTATAATAAAAATTAAAATATTTGTATAAAAAGTTTAAAATTCTAACAATAAAATTAACTTTTGTTTAGAATAGCTTCTAACTAGAATCAGTTGGTTCTTTCTTACAATCAGTTCTTATAATAAAATAAATCATCCTCCTCCAGGCTATGACTTAAAAGCACTCTAAATATTAAACAAAGGATCAAGAATAGAAAGAATTCTCCTATTGTTGGTAGCTCTGATGTTTATAAGCACATCTTTGTCTACATTGTTGGTAATTCAGAATAAATTAATTTATCAATTAGATGGAATATGACACTTAAGAGATATAAATGGATTCATATTATTTTTGATCTTTTGTTCAACATTTAGAGTGCTTCTAAGTCATATCTTAGGGAAGGATGATTTACTCCCTTTGTTTATATATACACTCAACTTTGGTTAATTTAAAGTTTATAATAAAATACATTTTGTCTTATTATTGTAAGCATTAGTTAACTTAAGTATTATGATATTTATCTAAAAAAAGTAAAAAAGCAATAATTTGCAAAAGATGAAAAAAAATTACCTCTCTTTAGATTACAAGCAGTACAACAAATCACTAAATCTGAAAAAATGAGTATACATGAGCTAAATTTAAACTAAATTGATTTTTACAAAGCAGAGACATACCTAGGAAGGTATTGAGATGGATACCTATTTAATTAAAAAAATTATATGATGTTAAGACATTCAAAATTTTATATTAGTCTGACATATCAGTTGTAATTTGAAATAAATCATTAAAATTACATATAACTTTAATGAAATTTATTAGAAAATATTCCTTAAAAATTAATTTAATAAAAAAATAAATAGATTTAAATTCATTATTTATATTTATTTGATTATATTAGTATATGGTAAAAATTTGAATCCTGTAATCAAAATTGCAAGATTTTTAAATATTATAAAATGGGATAAAAAGAGAAATGTTTAAAAAGTTTAATGTACAATATTAGTAAATATTTGTAGTACTTTTATAAAAATAATTAAGTTTAAAAAAAGTTATTTAAATCCATTTAAATATAGGGATTTGAACTCAGACTTTCAAACACCCACCAACTATCCACACTATCTCATACAACTGATACACATGACCACACACATGTAAAAAAGATAATCACCAATATATGTATTTCATGATAAACCAGTACTCATCAATTGGTTTAGCATGAAATATGTATATTGGTGATTATTTATCTTTTCTACATGTGTGTGGCCATGTGTGTCAGTTGTATGAGATAGTGTGAATAGTTAGTGGGTTCTTGAAAGTCTGAGTTCAAATCCCTATATTTACAATTAAGTTCCAGGTTTGTGAAGAGTGCCTGGTTTTCAAATATTTAAATCCATTGTCTACTTTGCATTGTTAAAATGATAAAAAAATGACAATAAAAATTTTAGCATCCTTATACAATAAAATGTAAAAGTCACAGCTTCCTAAAACATCTTTTTCTGCATCCGTTTTAAAGAAAAATGGTTAGCATAAAAATTCAAACATTTTGAGTTTACATTTTGTATAGTGTTGAAAATAAATAATGAATAAACTGTCATACTTTTTAAAAACAATTTAACTTTTTCATAAACAGAAAGATATTTTAAGAACATATTTCTATATAGAATTAGAATTATGTAATCTTGCATGAAGAAAGAGACATTACTGGATTTAATAAGATTGTGATGTTGTTTCTCAGGTTGATATTTTGCTTTCAGGTGCATCAAAAATAAAAAGATCTAGAATGCATAATCAGTAAATGTCTGTATATTCTTTGTAGTTTCAATACAGCAATTATTTTTAAGTCTTCTTGTCAATCCTTAACTTCTGCTCTCAGATCTTTATATTTATTATGAAGTTTTACATTTAATCTATTATTTTGACAAGCAAAGAATGCCAAGTTTCTTTTTGAATAATTCGCTAATAATATTATCGTCAGAAAACTGTAATGGATTTTCTTTTTAGTGGACTCAAAAATAGATTTACTTGTATACATAATACACCCCTTAAGATAATTCCATGCTTCAGTAATATGACAGTTCTGAAGATCCAAATTAACAATTTTAGTATTTAATAGCTGTTGAAATTTATTATGTATAGTTTATTCTTCTAAAGATTGAACATCAATTTTTTTGTGAATATAATTGGAATAATATCTATTTTTTAATGTGACTATCATTTTAATTTTAGAATGTACTCTTGTGAGTGTTTTATGTAATGTGAAATATTCCTGTATTCTTACTCCCAGAAATAATAGAAACTATTAAATGCCATTGTTTTGAGCATAGGTACATCCATGTATATTACTTTGTAGCAACTTTTCTGTCCAAACAAAATTTTTGTGATAGTCAACCCATGTGTTGTGCAGACAATTAATAATAACAAACCATTTGAATTTATATTTATTTCCAAAAACTTTTGTCCAATGTCTAGTATTTGTTACCAACACATATACTAAAGTCTCCAAAAAAATAATAATTAATTTTTTAGTTTGCAGCATAAGCATTGATAAAATGAGGTCTAGCATAATTATGTAAGAAAGTTTTAAGATCATTAATCTTTAATTGATGCAATGAACAATTCCAATAGTAGAAGATATGAAGTTATATTTTACAGCAAACCAACACCATGCATTCTTTTTTCACTGACTGATCTGCCTTTCCAAATAAACTTGTATCCATTCATCTGGTTTAATTAACTTCCTTCCTTTGGGAAAAGTGTCACTAAGAGCAGTTATCAATCTAAAATCTTGATAGTTCTTTAACCACAAGTGTAATTCTCCATTATGGCCTTAAAGCATTTGTATCAAGTAAAGTTTGCACATTTTATGTACTTATATTTTTAAAAAAAGATTTACAATACTTCTTTTTAGTAGTGCCCCTCCTACTCACTATACCACCATTGCTGATATTTTTTACTATTTTCATTATTTATATTGCTAAAATGAGTAATTATGAGGCACAAACAATCTAACCAGACTGTGTGAGACAGGCCATTTTGGACCACCTTTTTTAGACTCTTTCACTTTCATGGTAGATATTGGTAATGGCTGCCTAAACATAAAATCTTTTCTAGCCACAATTCCTGTTCTCACTTAAACTGAATTGCAAATAAATTCATTAGTGATTATATTGCATTAAGCAAAGATCACAAGTAAGGATTACCAGTCTACTAAGGCTGCCCCTATTATTCCTTTCTTAATTATTGAGAACTTCAGTTAATAAAAAAAGGATTATTGGAGTCAGAAATAACAGTGTCTAGTTTAAAGGATGAAAATGTTGTTCTCAAACACACAATTCCATTGCCACAGTTATTAGAAAAAGATATCCAATAATAGGAGAGTCACTAAAGAAAAAAAAGTGACAGAAAGGATTGCTTGCATCAGAAATAGCACCTAGTGTTTGATGAACCAAACACCCTATCTTATAAGACAGCAAAGTTTTGGTCAGGCAATCTTTATTTGCTATTCACAATTGGCCTTTACATCTAAAGTCCATTCCACTATCTACCACCTGTGGAGTCTATCTGTAGCTTGATCACAATACTTTTTTTTAAGTGTCATAGCATCGGCCAGGACGCGAACCCGCAACCCGGGCAACTGCCTGCAAGTGCAAGGCAGTTGCGCTGATCTCTCGACCACTAATGCAAGACTGATCACAATACTTGACATCTGTATTTAATCAGATAACAATTTTGACATATATAATAATCCTTAATTAATAAACTAAACTTTTTAAAAAGTTATACTAATATAAATCACTGACCTATGCTTACAATATATGCTATATGCATTCACATAACATTCAGATTTTAATTTGATTTTTTAATAAAGCAATTTTATTATTAAAATTGAAATATATCTTCTGTGATTGTTAAGTTGACTACTCTAAAGTGTTTGAAAAAAGGAAAAGTTTGAATTTATGCAATTTGGATAAATGATAGTGTATCTGTAGTAGAACTGCTGATTCAATCAAAGCAAAAAGGCGTCCATCATAAATATAAACAATTTTGGCAAAAATATTGCAGGTTTAATTTATTATATATTTAAAAATAAGTTTTGAACATTTACAGTAATAATTTTTTCTAAAAATCAATTGAAATTGTCTCCATAGCTAAAATACGATTGTTTTATTTATTTAATATTCTTGCGATAATAGAGTTAATTTATCCAAATGCCTTTCATCATAAATATAAAATTTCCAACAAAAAAAGTTTTGTTCCTTCATATTATTTTAAAAAAAAGGAGGGGGTGGGGGAGTATCAACTGCTCAAAAAATATTTTGAAAAGCATTACATTACCTTTATTAAAAGAATTAGACCATACCTTCAAAATAAACAAAATATTATTAGATAAAATATGATATCTTAATTTACAGTTGAAAAAAAATTTTTTTTACTTATTAAATAATTATTTTAAAATGATGAAAATGTATATTACTTTATTATAATAATATAAAAGGCTGAAACATTTGACAGATGTGCCTTAAAAATGCTTATAAGACAGCCAATCAGATGTAATAATGACTGCACAGATAACTCTCAAGTCAAAACACAAGGCAGAAATTTTATGAGAAAAAGATGGTTCCATCTTTCTCTCTACTTAAATTTATATATAAATAAGCCAGCCTCAAGCATTTTGATCTAAGAGCATAAAGCTTTAAACATCTTCACATTTAATTCACTAAATATTATATATAAATAAACAATGTGAAATCTTTTAAGAAATAATTTTCAAATCCAATGAATTGATAGTAACAAATGTAAATATAGTAATTTACATTTGTTACTATCAATTCATTGGATTTGAAAATTACTTCATAGTAAATCAAAAGATTTCACATTGTTTATTTATATATAATATTTAGTGAATTAAATGTGAAGGTGTTTAAAGCTTCACACTCTTAGGTCAATATGCTTGAGGCTGACTTATTTATATATAAATTTAAGTAGAGAGGAAAGTGGAACCATCTTTTTCTTATAAAATCTCTGTCTTGTATTTTGACTTGATAGTTATCTGTGCAGTCATTATTACATCTGATTGACTGTCTTATAAGCATTTTAAAGCACATCTGCCAAAGATTTTAGACTTTCACATTATTATTATATAATCTGCTTGCGTTTATAATTTGAACTCAGTCAATTAAGTGTGATGATATTTAAGATTCACGCTCTCAGATATAAGTACTTTGGACTGGCTTGGATATATAGAAAGACAAGTAAAGAAGAGAGTGGAATCCACTCTTTTTTTATTAAATTCCCTGTCCCACTGCTTAAGATCTGATTGGTTACTAATAGTCACAAGCGCTTGAGAAATTTGCACTCTCTCAATTTAATTACTTTATTGTAAATTCTTTTTTTTTACTTTATTTTAATTTAATGAATCATAATTCAATAAAATGTCAACCACAATGATGTCATTTCTAAATCATTATTTCAAGCCATAAAATGTTTAAAATTATAGTTACAAAATCTAGCAAATACACACACGTTAGAATTTATTTATTTTTTATCATTAATATGCTCATTAAAATGTTTACTCCTTAATTATCACTTTTCTCAACTTTTAACTTTATTATATTAAAGTTCTCAAATTTTGAATATCTGGTAAGAATTAAATTTTTTGATGCAGGAAGACTTCATAATTGGCTGATTATCTGAGAGATGTATTTTAAATTGTGTATTATAATTGTGATCTAACCAAAAAATGGCTGCGACTGCTCTAAAATGGCAGGTGCAGCAGTCAAAGACTAAATTTGAAGAGACATCACATCTGGAATTGAAACAAAAGATATATATATATATAATTAATATAATAATTCATATAGTATTTAATTAACAGCTGCAAATAATTACAAATTACTTTTTAAATATTTTAATCGATATTTTTTTTTAAGAAAGAAAGTAACTTCATTAGAAATATGCTCAGGATATAAAAGTTTCAGGAATAATTTAATGCATTCTGCAAATGTCTACATATATATTATCCGTTCATTATGAAATAACTAAAAGTGTAATTTTCATTTTGCAATCAACTATCATTTATCTCAAATTCAATAAATGTTTATTTAATTATTAATTTTGAATATATTAATACAAATAAATAAATAGTATGAATAGAGTATTTGTATAATAATAAAATCATAGAGCCAGAAAATAAACAAAAGCAAACATAATAATTATTCACAAAAGTAAAAAATAAACAATGCATTGGAAAAACAAAATTTGAAATATTTTATCATTCAATCACTGAAACTCTTAAAATTTTTAAATGTAGACTGATTTAAAAAAGTGACATATTATTTATTTATTTATTTATAAATAAATACATAAACTATTTTAGTTATGTATTTTGAATGTTTTTAATTTTGGTTTGAAAATGATCTTGTTAATATAGTGTTCAACTGACTTATTTTAAATGTTTTTTTTATTAACTTGCTTGTTTTTGTATGTTTCTGTCTATATGTCCATATTTTCGAAATTTGCTTTGAGATTTTTTTTTAGTTTTAACCAATGTAATTTTTTTTTGTTAAATAATGCTTTTATGTAAATAGTATTAGCCAACTAAAAAATAGAAAAATAACAAAGTAAAACACCTAAAAAGTAAAAAAACCCTGAATCTTGGTTAATTTGCCAATCTTGGAAATGTCAGAGATCTTAAGAATCTAAACTTATTATAAAACAATTGGAAATTTCAGGAATATTATCATTTCAAAAAGGCATTTGAGGGTTCAAATAAATCATAAAACTCAAAAAAGCCTCAAATGCTTTTATGAAACAACAACATTCCTGCAATTTCCAATTGTTTTATAACAAGTATAGATTTTTAAGATATCTAATATTTTCCAAGAATGGCAAATTAACTAAGATTCAGTTTTTTTCAATCAGCTAGTACTGTTTACATAAAAGCATTATTTTTTTTAAAAAAAATTCTTACTGATTTACGCATATTAAAATAAATAAATAAATTATAAATAATTATTTCATTTTCAAATTTTGTCTAATTCAAAATTTTACTTTTGTTAGGCTAATAATTAGATCACTGTTTTGCAAAAAAATTTAGTCATTTTTTTCAGATGAATAATTCAAGATTCTTACTCTTCATTTTTAAACTACTTGCACAGATATATATATATTAAATCTGTATTTAGTTTTTATTTTATAGAAAATATATTTTTAAAATAAATTGTTATTATATAGATACCCTTTTTGCTATATAGTCCAGTATTATATAATTAATATTTTATTTATTACGATATATCTAAGCAAGGAAAAATGAATCTAAAGATCTTAAAACAAAGGAAACACTACTCCAGTAAAGTCATTAACCAATAAGACAATAAGAAGATTTTTAAAAAATGTAAAAAAAAAAAAAAATCTATAAATAATAATCCATATAATGAATCTTTGGAAAAAAATCATCTGATAATAGAAGACTAATTGGTATTTTGCTCATTGCAACTAGAGCTCAGAAACTCTTTTTTGCTGATTATTAACCAAAATGAACATTAAAAAGTATTTATTAAATTTTTAGTGCTCACAAACAAAATCGATATAAACTTTAACCCCTAAAGAAATTATGTTTATATGATTCTGACTGTCAATGAAAATTTTATGAATGATCTAAACAATAATATGCTCAAATTATTAAGTTTTTATTCAATATTCTGTGTTTTTTTTTCATATGTCATAGCATTGGCCAGGATGTGAACCCACAACCTTCTGCAACCAACTACTTGCTTGCAAGGCGGCTGCGATGACCTCTTGGCTAACAACACTTGACTTCTATTCTTAAATTTATTTATTTTTTTCGTTTAGAAAACAATAAAATAAATCAGCTTAATTGGTTTCAGTACATTTTCCATTGACAAGTTGTTTAAAATAAAACAAAAAGAAAGCATATCTAATAGCCTTGAATGTGATATCAGGTTTTATTTTTAATGAACATATTAGTGGAAATGACTTATGTAAGTACAAAGAAGGAATGTATTCTAGTACTTTGCACTAAGATAAATAATTCTTAATGAAGTTCCAAAAAGATTATGTACTTTCACATTAGAATATCTACCCCCCCCCCCAAAAAAAAAAAATCCTGGACAATAGTTTTCTAATCATTGCATAGAATGTCAAAAATCAATAAAATAGTTAATCAAAGTCCCAATATTACATCACTAATTTTTTACCTGTGGAATCATTTAAAAACAGTTAAGTATAAATAAATTAGTACTGCTTATTATATATAGACTACAATCCTACATTATAGAAGTATGAAATGCTATTTCTCATTAAATTGTTATTCAGTAATTCTAAATATTTGTTTTTTCTTTATTTTATAAACTTATTGTAATTGATACAAAAAGGTAAATGCTGAAATTCAGGACTTTTATAATGCACTAAGCATACTTTCAGCAGACCTAAGTCTTGAATTTCAACTTTTACTTTTTTGTAATACTCTATTACAATGAGATTATAAGAATTACATTAAATTGTTATATGTTTATTGATGGATAAAATATAAAAAAATTGCTAAAAATAATAGTGCAATTACACATTTTTATCCGAACCTAGGTAAAGAACTTCATATTTAGGCAATATAGCTTCAAACATACATTTAACAACTCTCATCAATAATAAATAAGTATATCAAAGGCATAGCCATATTATTTTAATATTTTTACTGTTAATTCTAATAATTTGAAGATAACTTAATTTTAGCAATTTGACCAAAAAATCATGAAAGTTATAAGATGTATTAAGGAATTTCATTATAATATTTAATATAATGAAATATTTATACCCAGATCCTATACTTGTAGGTTGGTGCAATATTTTCTTTAGATCATAGCAAAACTGAAGAAAGTGGCACATTACTCATAAACAGCAATGTTATAAAAAATGGTTATATATTATTTATTTTTAAAGTTTGGATACATTCAGATTGCAAGCTACTAAAATTTTACAATGGATGGATACAATTTTTATCACATTATAATATTGAATTATCTATTTTATTTTAGATTCCAGTAATATATATATATGTGTGTGTGTGTGTGTGTGTGTAAAGATTAAATGCTATAATGAATGCAAAAATTTAACAATCTTATCAATTGACAGTACTTCTAAATTACACTCCATAATCTTATAAGCTATTAAACCAGTAAAATTCTTGTGGTTTACATTAAAAGGTTTGATTCATGATTGTTTGAAGTCTTGTGGTCATTTTACTTGCCGTCTGGTTGAAATATTAAATATTTTTATAAAAAATTCAGGCTTCATTTATATTTCTCTAAATACATTCAACTGTTTGTAATAATATATAGGTTAATATTCCATATTAATATATGTAGTATTACTAAAATTTAAATATATTTATGTAAAGTATAACTGAAATACAGGCTTATTATACATACCTCTATCATATATATATAATATATAGGATATATGAGCACAGACTTTCACACAACTCACCACTCTCCACTCTATCTCATAACACTGATACACTTGAAGACATATATGTTGAAAAGATAAATAATCAGCAATATGCATATTTCATGCTAAACCAGCAATCATCAATTGGTCCAGATTATCATCTCTACACATATATGCAATAAGTGCTCAGGTATATATTAAGATAGCCAATCCTCATACTTTAATGGACAGGCTTCAATCTACTCCACACTCCAACTCTTCAATGTCCATCCAATTGAAAATCTGATGATAGAACACTCAAAGGTCATTCTTAGAATGAAATTCTTGTCACACCCATGTTGACCTAAAGTCAATCTGACCCCTTATGTACAGGATATAATGCATTTAATACATATACAAGGGATGGGCAGACATTTCAGTTATTACATAGTAGAGATGTCTGCCCATCCCTTGTATATGTATTAAATGAATTATATCCTCTACATGAGGGGTCAGATTGACTTTAGGTCAACATGGGTGTGACGAGAATCTTGGCCTAAGGGTGGCCTTTGAGCATTCCATCATCAGATTTTCAATTGGATGGACGATTGAAGAGTTGGAGTGTGGAGTGGATTGAAGCCTGTCCATTAAAGTATGAGGATTCACTATCTTAATATATACTTGAGCACTTATTGCATATATGTGTAGAGATGATAATCTGGACCAACTAATGATTGCTGGTTTAGCATGAAATAAGTATATTGGTGATTATTTATCTTTTCAACATATATGTGTTCAAATATATCAGTGTTATGAGATAGAGTGGAGAGTGGTGGGTTGTGTAAAAGTCTGTGTCTATATACCCTATATAGTAAAGTATAAATAAAGTTTGAGTTTTTATAAAAACATTTAGCAATTAAACTAAATGATGAAAATAATCCAATTCATCACTATAAGTTCAATAATAGATATATTTTATTTGATTGCAAATATATTCTCATTTTATGCAATCATAACATTTATATACAAAGTTGGGCTATCTTATCTAGTGGGATGATTCAGATTTTTAAAATTCTGGTTGAATGATGAATGAAGGTTTTTAGAATATGTATATAGTGAGAAGAGTCAGTGTGATTTTTTTTCCCCATTGAGTCAATAGATACTAATATTATGGAATTTAATTTAGGAATGCTATGAAATGATTTGGTTAGATCAGGCATGGCCAACATATGGCCTGTGGGCCAGATTCGGTCCACGATTAAATTTTTACTATTTTCCGCATGACGCACTGTGGAAATGAAGTAAGTGGTACTTTTAAATTGGTATACATAAACTATGATATCTAACTATTGTGCAACAATGAAAGTTAAAATCTTGGCTACTCAGAAGTGGAGGCATCATTGATTATTGGAAATCGAGATATTTAAAAAGATAATGATACGTGGAAAAGAATTTCATGTGGGTTAACTTACAATAGTTGGTCAAATGGATTTGTGATACTTCTTTATTTTTAAAAAATTTCCCTTATAAAGATTTACAACTTTTGTATTCGATATGAACTGTTTGACATTTAGCAATGATATGAAACCCACATTTTTGTAGGTGGAGTTTACCAGTGCAGACTCGAGGTCAAGAAATTTTTTATTTTTGTGGTCAAGTGTGCTGAATCAAGTGGCATTGTAGCATATACAATAGCTGCAGTTGATAACTGAAAACATATCCAGGCTGTTTGTAAAACGAAGTAATTGTTTTATTTGTGATATAACCCTTTCAAGCTCATTCTATTAATTTAAATATTGTTTTGACTGATTGAAATACAGTTTGGATATTTATGTAATATGTAATTATATTTTTATTAAAATATTATTGTATATTAAAAAGTTTTTTTCACTCTAGGGATGATTTTCAGAAAACGAAAAATTGATTTTGAATGCCGTATATTTAATGATGAATGGGAGTGAAAATATTTTTTTACTATATACAGTAATAAGGTGGTTTGTCTTATTTGCAATCCAAGTGTAGCTGTTTTAAAAGAATATAATTTGAGAAGACATTTTGAAATGAAACATTCAGGTTATGCACAAAATGTGATGAATTATTACAGCGAAATATCGAGGAGAACAAAAAATTTTCTGCAATTTTTATAAGCAATTGAATGATGGACAACATGGAAATTTAAAAAAACTTGCTAAAGAATATTTAGTAATCTTCAGCTCAACTTATATTTATGAACAAACTTTTTTTTAAATTAATCTAAATAAAAGTACAACAAGATCAAGAGTGAATGATTTACATTTAGAGGCTGTATTAAGAATAGCTACTACAAGTATAGAACCAGATATTTAAAAAATAATAGATGATGGAAAGTGCCTCAACACATCACATTAGTTTTTTTGTTAATTTTTTGTACTAAATTACTTACATTTATTCATAAACAAATTACATAATAAAATTTTGTTTAACCACTAAACATCACATGATCACTATCTCTTATGGAGAGTTTTGCCTTGTTTAAAATTTTGTTTACTTAAACTTATTCATAAACAAATTACATAATAAAATTTTGTTTACTTAAACGAATCGTTTTTGTATTTAACATTTTTTAATTTTAATATTTTGTCAGGCCTGTGAAAAAGTTTTCTTTCTAATCTGACCCATGGGCAAAAACTGTTGGTCATGCCTGGGGTAGATACATATTTACTAACAGTCAATAGTTTCAATATAATGGAGTTTGAGATGACTAACACACAGATAAACATTGAAAAAAGATTTGAAAATAAGTATGTAACTCAAACTTTTTATTTTTTTAAAAAATACAAAAAAAAAAAAAAAATTTCTATAATATAAATTAAAATGTCTCATTTAATAGATCACAATTTGATTTATAAGTGTCAAAATTTGTTGTAAAATAGTTTTTTATCTAAAAATTTTTGCATGACCTATACTATTCTTGGTTCAAAAAATTTTAAGCAGTTAATGGATATGTGCTACATATTGTTTATTTATTTTTTGTTTTTTAATTTCGCTTAAAAATAATTTTATAGTTTTTTTCTAACTATTAATCACTGAGACAAGTCACTCCTTTTAAAAAATAAAAAATCTTACTTAAAAATAAATAAAAATAAATATTAATGAATTTCTTAACCGATTCATTAAAAAAGGTAAAAGAATAAAATAGAATGTATTTAATTCCTTTTAAAAAAAATCTTTACAGCAATTGATAATTTATCATAATTATTTTTAACACTGATGATCAATTTCAATTATGCCGTTTTTTAATAAAGTTCTCATGAGGTTTAAATACAATCTGGATAATTTATCATACATTTTTTTAGATCCCAAACAAACTTAAATTTTTTGTTTTGAGTTACTTAGCTGGACATTCAAATTGGACAATAAATAGACACAAGGTAAAAGGTGGAAAAATACTAAAAACCTCATATTTAGGAATTGGAAAACTTAGTAAATAATTTTTTTTTTCAGAAGTCTTTTTTGGAGGACTCTTAGTAGACTTCATATTGCCACAAATTATTGGAGGCTGTTTTCCCTTAACTTTTATTTGTTGCTGCTAAAATCAAGACTTAGCAATCACCTTTTTTACAATTTTCCAAAAACTATATATTTTTACTGCCTTGATCAATAAAAACAATCTACTAAAGTTACTCTAAATCTTTAAGTAATACCAAATGGAAGTATCCTTCATCCATCCAGTTATGAAAGTGAGATTCTTTAATTGATTTTTATAAAAATATTCAAAGATATTTTTAAAAAATATGAATTAAAATACTTAAGATTAAAAAAACAAAAATTAATTATTTATCTATTATTATAATAATTTGGTATATTTTATTTTTTAATACTATGAGAAAAATTTGGCAGAACAATATTTTTCTTAGTCGTTCAATATTTTAAAATGATATAAATTATACTTTAAAACTGAATCATTGTATTTGTCCTCAGATACTAGTCATACTAATTATATTTTATAAGCTATGAAACTTATGTCACATATAAAAAAAAATCCCCTGTATGTATGTTATACATAATTTGTAATTAATAAAGTTTATTTTATTAAAAATAATAATGTAGTTATTATTATGTCTTGAAATTAAAATATATATCAAAATATAGCATTAAATTATTTAATAATGCATGTTAAAGCATGAGAATTATTAATAATTTTGTGGTTATTCTTGAAACAGTAAAATAACTTTTAGCATTTGATTTAATCATTTGTTTTAATTTCAAAGATGGCTTACTACTAGTATAAAAAGTGGTCCATTGTAAGAATTCAAAATAAAAATTATTATTTTTATTTGGTCCTTATTTTAAAAAAGGCAAGATTTCATAATAAATCATGAAAAAAAATTCAGATTTTTCAAATTTCAATGAAATTTTAGTTAACAAATAATCTAAAAAAAAACAACAAAACAACTAGATAATTTGAAAACTAAGTTATCTGATGATTGAAAAAAAAAAGATTCAGCTACTCAGTTACACAGTGAAACTAAAAAAAGTGTGTGTAAAATGACTGTGAAAAATAAATATTAATTACTGTACTTACGTATTAGATCTGCTGCGTGTGTTTGTGATGGTAGAATGCCATATTAAAAAGTCATAGTTTACAGCAGAAAATTCAAACATTTCATAAGATCCTTCTTAAATATCAATTAGCTAACCAACATTACATGAATAACTAATTTATTTATAGGCAGACAAGCTGATAAAATATTGAATTTATTCTTGATGTGAACTCAAGGTATTGACTTGTATGGCTAATGGAAAAGTATCTCATTATTATCATTAGTAGCTATTCATAAATGAGTATAGTCAGCCTAACTCTAGAAATTAAGTAAGAACTATTCATAAATGAGTATAGTCAGCCTAACTCTAGAAATTAAGTAAGAACTAACAGTTAAAAATAATTTTTGTGATGCCAGCACAATTCAGTAGATAAACTAAAAATATGGTTGCATGTATTACATGCTTGCCTTTAATCTTTTCATTTGACATCTCGTGCATTAAACTTTTTTTTCAAGACCTTGTCTGATTCCAATTTACAGTTGCATTTTAACTAATATACTTTTTCTTAATAAAGCATGATTATACTTTCTTAAAAATGTCTTTAAAATAATCTTTATAATCCCAAGAAACAAAATACTTAAAGGCAAAATATTTTTTTGACTTTATATTTTCAAACTATCAAAAGTGTTTCCTACAATTATAGGTTCTTTATCACTACATCTAGCAAGTGAAAAACCACCATGATTAGTTTTTGGATCTTGTTATTATATTTAAGTTTAGAATATTATAGCACATTTTTAAATAAAATCTTTCTAATATTTTGACATTACAATGATATAGAAAGAGTCATGTCTCACTCTCATATAATAAATTTGACATAATATAAACCTTGCATATGCCTAATATACTTTAAGTAATTATATCACTGGGATAAAATACCCTCTTTTAACTTATCAAACACAACCTGCATCTTAACATTTAAGTCCTTCTTTCTAACTACAAAGTTATCAATGTATTAAATTGATATCTCTCAGTTAATAACTATCTAAGAAAATAATTGTTTGATGATTGTCATTTTCAGTCACTGCATTATTGAATATTAACTATTGATAGTTATGTATTAGTCTAGCACTGATATATCACATAGTATTAGTCCAGCAATAATTTTCTAATCTTGTGATCTCAGATAATATTGTTTATATGGAATCTGCTGACAAATTTATTTGGTCAGTATGAAGAAATGATGACCTCTAAATTTATTTACTACAAAATGGCAACCTAGAACTTTATTCAGTGAAAATTAACCAAAAGTCTACAAAACATGCATTTATGTCTTTTTGTGAGAAATTATCTTCCACCAACTAAACTTAGAGATTTATTTTGAAAAATAGCCACGTATAACTTTAGTTATAGGAAATGAAACAAACAAGCATTTATGTTTTTTTGCGAAAAATGATCTAACAAGTAAATTTTTAACAATATAAATTTATTACAAGTGATAACCAAATAAATAAATAAGATTATATAACCATGCAATACTGTATAGTTCAGTTACAAACTATTGTTTCTTGGCTACTCTCTTTTGACAAACCTGAATGAAGCAGCCCCATTGTTTGTTATAAATATGGACATAAAGTGCCACATTTTAATCATTTTCTTTGAGAAAAAAATATTATGCAGGATCACTTATCAAGTATTAAAGATGGACAATGAAACTCATGTGCAATTCTGCCGGAATTCTTTCATGACATCACAGCATAGTTTAAATCATAAAACGATGAGCAAAAGTAACATTTTGACTAATCATTTTCTCACTTACAAAATGTATTCATTTGCTTTTTAGAATATTGTAAATGTGTTTAATTCAGTTTTTATATTCACCTTTGTTTGTGCCAGCGATTTTCATCAGTGCAGGTCTAATACATAAATACCCAACTGTTTAGTGTGATGATATTCATAAATATATCTGGCAAAAATGAGTACAGTAAGACAAAGTATAACCAATTATTTGTTTGTATGATAGCATCTATATATTCTTTTAAAACTAGCATTGGTTTTTGTCCATAGTTATCCCATGTTCTATTTTGTTCTGATGAAATTTATTTATAGAAGTTATGTTAGTTGTTAAATCCAACCAAGGCTTCAGTTTCAATCATTAAAGTTTAGAATATATATTATAAATAAATAAAATTAATTCATTTTTTTAAAAAAATAACCTTGTAAATTAGATTTACCAGATTACACATACTGGAAGACTGCAAGGCACTTAATTGAGAACCATGTACACGTAATATATGTTCACACAACAAGAATAATAATTCATCTAGTGGTGTTCAATATTTATGATACAATGTTAATTGTTGTCATAGATGCATAACAAATATATACACATTTTGTCATGCTGAATTTGATGATAATGATTCTATAGTTATAAGGGCATATCATTTGGGATTGGGCACATTAAATAGATAAAAAATAACTGACTTCCTAAAAGAAAAAAATTATAATGAACAATGCACATGGTTTTTGTAGAAAAGACATTTGCGTTATAAAAAATATTCCCAGACTTTCCAAAAATTATATAATTGACAGAATATATATAGCTGAAGAAAGATATCATTGCAAAATATCAAATCAAAGAAATAAAAAACCAGCGCGAAATAGTATGTGAAAGTATTTATATTTCACGATTGTTTGTATAATCATTCTAAAGCTTATCTTTAATCTTATATTCTTTTCTCTATTTTCTGAAATAAAAAGACCACATCCGTTTATGGGTAACTGCTACATGATAACACATATATGACATATGTGTGTACAGCATATGATTAAAAAAAAAAAAAATAGAAAGAAACTTAATAAATTCAAATCTTTATTATTACACAAACAATTTGGGATTTTTTTTTAACGTTGTAAAAAAAAAAAAAAATGCTCGTCTTTATTGCCCCGGGGGCTAGAATCGATCCTGAGACCTCGCGATTTCAAGGTGGACGCTCTATTAACTGCGCCAAATGGCGCAGAATTTTAATCTTGTCAAAAAAAGAATACAGCAGGCGGGGGGAGGGGATATATATCAAAAATATAATCTTAGCATTCACATTAAATTTAAATAAGATTACTTTCATTATCTAAAAATAAAAATGTAAATAAAATATATTCTACATTTATTGATAAGAAAATCGAGATCAAAGTAATAAAGACTAAATGTTTCTAGTGTTCTCGGACACCTATAACTCAACCTTAGCCAGACAATTTTTTTTTTTTCAAAGCAAACCGCAAAGTTTGCTTTGTATTTTTTAAACAGTATTTGTGTACTTTTTAAAAAAGACTCTTTCATTGATAAAGACTACATTCCTCCTATCATAATTGGTCTCTAGGAAGTTATTTATAAAGAGTAGATTTAGTTTTCAGCATCGTTATATTATAAATGGATTGCACAGAATTATAGACAACTAATCTTGATAGTAAAATATTTATTTATGAATATTTTGTCTCACATGTTAATCACATTGTTAAGAAGTACAGAACAAAAATAATATTTTTCAAAAGCAATTTCAATTCAAACACTTGGAATTAAAAGATAGTTTATAATTTGAGTTAATATATATAAAATAATTAATGCAATAACGTGTAATAAATGAAATTTGGCATCAATTAATAAAAGAATTAAATGTGAAAACTAGAAAACTAAAATATGCTTTAATACTGTCAGATAAATATTTTTTAAAAAGTAAAATTAATCAAAAAAACATAGGTATTACATCAAAGAAATTATTTAGATTAAATAAGTAATTGAATGGGTTTTTTTTTTCAAGTGTCATAGCATCGGCCGGGACGCGAACCCGCAAGGCAGTCGCGCTGACCTCTCGACAACCAATGCAAGAAGTATCGAAAATGATAGTACTGAGCCGTGCTTCATGGATCTTCAACTCCAAATCTGTCACACTACCAGTGGGTAAAATTAGATTTATAAATTAATATAGTATATTGAACGTACTAATGTGAGACCTTTTTTTAAACATAATTTTGAGCTAAAAAGTTCATATTTCAATTCCTCGTTAAGCTAATAATAAAAAAAAGGAGGGGGTGGGGATCTCATTCCATCATTAGAAATAGAATTTGTTTTCGTTAATTAAATAAAAAGATATGCATTGAATATACGATTATTATAAGCTGAAAATTATTAGTTAACAAATTATTTTTTAAAAAATAATCTTACGGAAATATATTTTGGCAATCTGAAAGTCAACTAATCTCTGAAAAACAACAATAATAAAAAAAAAATCACAAAAATAAAACTACATACCCTAAGAAAATTGCAAATTATCTACAAATAGGATTATTATACATCAGATTGCATTAAGATTGTTTTAACTGTCATGCAATCTCAAATAGTTACTCATTTTGTCCCACTTTGTGGTTTTATTTGTTGAGAAATTGACTGATGGGAGACAATGGTTAAAAAATTAGATTGAAAAATTAGGTACATATTTTATATTCTATTTAAAACAAACATGGAATTAAACAGTTTTGAATTTTGTAGAAGTTAGCACTAGTACTGCAGGAATGGTCTCATTGACAAGATTAATTCTTATGTTCAAGTTTGAATTTTGTTTGCTTTTATTTATTATATAATATTTGATTTTTTTTTTAATTGGCCACAATTTGTGGAAATATATATATTAATTCTCATAACTTCTTACATTTGAAATTTAAAAATAATAAGAAAGTAAAATATGGAACTCAATCTGCCATTTCAACTTAAGAGCAATTTAATACAGAAATATATTTTTGACAAGTTTGATTTGCCTATATTGTTTTTATTCATCTGAAGAAACAAAATATTTTAATTTAACATAGCTCACAGTTTTTAGTCCATGTATAGTTCCTCTTCAAGGTTTGCAACAACTTATTCAGAACACCCTGAACAATATATTTCATTGAATTAAATTTTGTGATTTCTTCTATTGATTATGGTAAATGTTTTATTTCTTTAAAATACTATAGAATCTGCATTTCTGAGTTTTATGTATTATTATGCCATATTAAATAAAACCACAATGACTAAATGCTCCAATAGGAAACATATTATATTCACTGCAGAAAAGGTGGTCATGTGATATTTTAATAATTTCCCATTCTATTATTAGCCAATTTATTTAATTAGAAGATAAAAGAAACAGTTTTAATTTTTCAGAGTAATTGTTGAATTAAAGGCATAATTTATTATTTTAAAATAAAATGCTTATGCTCAAGATATCTATGAATTTAATCAAAAACAAAACTTAAAATCAATTTGGAAAGCTTCTTCATTCAATGAGATAATGTGTAAGTAAAATTCTGTTTTTAAAAATTATGACATCTTATGAAAAATAAATTAATAAAACATATTCAGATCAATATTCCCCAACATTAAAACTTTCAATTTATCAAAAGCAAGACTGATTGAAAAGAGATCATTTTTAACAGGGGAAAAAACAACAACTAAAGAATTCACAAAAAGCCTGGTGCCATAAAAAGTTACATAAAAATATAACTATATTTTTATTTTTAGCTTTAATTCTTTCAATATTTTAAAACTTGGTTATGAAATTCTTATTTATCTTTGGAACAATATACAATAAATTTATGAGGCATATTACCAACTACAAATTTCTGTTGAAAATGCATAATTAGACAATACTTTAGTTTAAAAGTAGGTTATATTATTATTTTGATTCCAAATTGCTGTCATGCCTCTCTGATAAGGGATACAAGATTTGTCAAAGTTAATTAGAAATCTAATTAACATGTTGATCATCGGCAATACTTTTTATATTCTCCATGACTGTATAATCACTCAGTTTGAAGAGGAGCTAAAGAATCTTAATCAATATCCAAATAAAATAAAACAAACCAGCTAGGTTATTTGAATAAAACAGTTATATTAAACCTCCACTTTGGTACTTAAATGTTATATGACTTCTAGAGTAACTAATCACATAATTAATTTATCAATTGATCATATGTCCTCTGGCATTGAATCATAAAGCTGGTTACAATTTGTGGAATAATTACTTTTTAATGCTTGTGCTAGCTTCAGGTTTCCCAATAGTTCAAAGAATTGTTTTTTTTAATCTGATCATATCTTTCTTAAGTTTTATTGACCCTTAATGCATGTTTTGAAACATTTATGCATCACTGATTGAAAATGGTGCTATATACATAAATATTAAGTTTCAAAGAAGCTAAAAAAATGTTACTACATATATTTGTTTGAGAATAGGATTTGTAGCATTATCATTATTCCAGAAAACTTTATTTCTTATATCCATTTTCGTATGACTTTTAAAAATATAATTTTTGAGGGATCTATTGATAAGTACAGTTAATTATCTATTCTGCACCATCTTCAATTCATTGTAATTGATATTTATTTCTCTATCATATCTATTTCTCTCACCCATGTACATCACTTTTGATTTATTTTTGTTAAGCTTAACATATATCTTTCTATATTTCATTATATGCTCCAAAGAGTTTAGTTTTTACTATTAATTTTCCAAGGATCAAATTCATAGGTATACTTGCAATACCATTTGACTGATACCTTTTTGATTACTTTTTTTTTTTTTGGTTAATCATTTTGTCAGATTAAAAATAATTCAACATCACAAATTTTTATAATTCCTTCATTAAAAATCTCTGGAGTGTTTAAAATATCAATATATTGTTAAAATATATAAATAATAATTGTACTTTTTTTTCATTTATTAATATATAAATAAAAATAAATTGCTGATTAGTTTTTTTGTCTTTTCCCCCCACTGAAATCTATTTTCAGGATTAAAATGTTGCAAATTTTATGTCAGCTGATTTAGAGATAAGTTTTTTTTTTTTTTATCTTCAAGATATCTTTCATTTGTTATATATTGTAACAAGTGAAAATTTTTTTAAAAAGATTTGAGAAAAAATAAATAAAAGTGATTAAAACAAGGCAAAACTCTCCACACATTAAAACAATATAAATATAATGTTTATGTCAAGTATTCTTGTTAATTCATAGATATTTGAAATATTTATATCACATTTATTATTCTTTAAAATCTCTGTGCATTCAAAATTAAATAAAAATGGTTCTTAAATAAATGCTAATATATGCTAAATAATAAAATCTAAAGGTTGAGAATATTTGAAGATTCCTTGCAATATTATGCAAATAATTATTAATCTAGGGAGTCAATTTAACATTATTCTATCTATGCCAATGCCCCCCCCCCCCAAATATATGATTATATTTCTATATAGTATTACATTATTTCTACTAAAAATATTTCAAACTTAATATTAAAATTAATTTTCTTCAGTCTGTTTCTATTTTTATTAATAATTTGTTCAAGATTTTTATCATTTATTTTTAATATTTTTAACAACCACTGAATACTAATCTTTTTAGTATTTGTCGTTGGTTCTGCTTTTGTTCTTTTTTCCGGAAGCTCTGAAGTATTATTTATGAAAATCACTATATCACCTGAAAACTCTAAAGAATTCAAGTAATCTTTATTAAAGATTTATTTTTATTTCCTTTACTTTTCATTTACATAACAATTCCATAAAAGAACTGCAAAAAATATTTGTAAGAATGATGAAATCAATCTGTCATCTCTTCTTCCTAATCTTCTTAGTATTGTTAAATAGAGAAATCTTTGCTATTGTTCACAATTTCACAATTCCTTGATTTATATTATAAAGTTTCAAAGCTGTTGTAACATCAAATTATCACCTTTCTTATGTTTACACAAGCTGTTAAAACAGTAATAATGTTCCCCACATATTGTAGTCATTTAATGTAAGCTCTAGTAATGAATACAGGTTAAAAGATTGTGCATCATAATAATGATTTAATGACTTCCTGTTGAATATTCTCAGGCTAGTTTCTAGCTTATGATTTTCATTAATGAAGAGCCTTGAGCTTCTCACTAATAAAAGTCATAACTTAGAAATTAGTTTGAAGATATTAGATGGAAAGGCAAAGTAGAAACTAGTTTGAGAATAGTGGATGGGAAGACACTAGATAGGAATTATAATATACAATCTTATAGCATCTATTAATTACTAGAGCTTGCACTAGATGGCACTATTGTTTGGAAGATTTTGCTAAGTTTCAAAGTCTGAATCTTAACATAACTGTACACAGAATTAAATGACTTTTGTAGCTTAAAATTCCAAAGCAAAATATCTATTCGTTTCTTTCTATATATTTTTTAATATTTAAATGGTAAGATAATTTTAAATCCTGCCTACTTTTTTGTATAGCTTGAGTCTGAAATTCTCTGCAAATTATTTGTAAGCCTTTGACATGTACTCTTTAGTCATGTTACTAACTCACTAATGTTATAGTGAAGACATACTATATCATCAATGAATTAGTAACACAATTAAATATATGTCAAAGGCTGATTACCTTCTGATTAAGAATTACTAATGAAAACTGCACTTGTAAATTATATTGATATTAAATTGATTCTAACATCATCTGATATTTACCAGTTATAAATTGGGGAAATTTTGCTAGGTTTAACTATAAATTAAGAATACAGTGGATGTAAAGTTACAAAGATTAGATCTTATGTTCTTATTCTAAAATGCTTTAGATTGGCCTATACAATTGCATTTAGGTACAAAGATAAATAGTCATTCTTATCTTTTAAAAGTCTCTATCTTGCATTTGGGTTTGACAGTGTCCTGCATACCCACTGTCACGTCAGTGAATTAGTAACAATTAAATAGCACATTTCAAAGGCTGATTACTCTTTGATTAAGAACTACTCCTTTTATATATAAAATATTAATATACACATATTTTGATATATGTGAGGTATTAAAGATCATGGAGGTGGAGACTGCTAAAAAGGTTCTTCAAAAGGAATGATAATAAAAAAAATATTGAGAACTATTACTTTAACTCATATTTTTCTGCAATGTTATTATTTTTCTCTTTGCATATTGTTCTCAGTTAATATTATACAGATATTTTTATTTTATTTTTCAATTTTTTGTGATCTGTTTACCAACATTTATTAGAACTCTTAAAACTGTTTTATAATCATTTACAATCACTAATTGAATTTTAATTTATAAAATTGTTTTTTTAAGATTATGAATATCATGTGTCTCATTATATCTACTGCCATTCCCAGAAAAAGTAAACTGTCACACTATCTTCATTCTCTTTTATAACCCACTGCCCTTATTTTACAGATTACTACAAATTATTTCTTGTTTCCATTTTTGAAAATAAATTCTCCATATTTCTTTAGTTTATTTAGAATACAAACATTTTAAGTATCTATTCCAACTAAAATAATTCTGATGGTATTGAACTTAAGGTATCAATCGTAAGAAAGTGCATAAATATTTATAAAATTATAGAGAGAGGATTTTGTGTTTGATCTGGATTGCAGACTCAAACCAAGAGTAACAAAAAATTAAAATACCTGAAATTTAATTAATATGTTGTAACAGTCCACCGGAAGAGAGGGGTCACATCTCACTATGGTCAGACTTAGGGTCTTCAGGTAGGATGCTGTGACTGATGCAATAAAGTACCTAACCAATGATCATATCTACTTCCATTGGGCTAGCTCTAAGTTTACATACTAAATTCAGATACAATTTAGACTAGTTTGTCCATGCCACACCCCTTTTTTAGATTCCATTATGCTTCAGTATTCAAACTCAGAGAGAATGTTGCCTTCAGCTCTCTTCAGGGGTGAATTTACTTTGTACAGCAACTATCGCACTTCTATATAGGTTCCATTGACTTAAGATCCATCCAACCCTATTGCTGTATCATTATACATGGAAAAGTGTGTGTGTGCATATAGTCAAATAAATTGATGAATAAGTGTATGAATGATTCTGATAAACTAGAGTCCAGTTTAATTTTAAATCAAATTAACAACTTTTATTAATAACAAATAAAATTTAAAACTCATTTAATTTAATAAAAAATGCAGTTATATGTGTCAAGTATGCATTTCTACCATATCATCAATTAAAAGTATTCATTATTCCAAACTATATCCATGGTAGAGATAAATAACTCAGTACTCGCTATTTACAAAGCAAATTAAATTAATAAAAAAATCATGATTACATCGACCATGAAGCTAATTTACAACATTACACGAACATATATATAATAGCCTCACTGTCGAATTCCAATGATTGACATTCCATCTTCTTTGTGACACTCTGCCTAAATATGGTTGGTATGTTTGATAGAAAAGAACATTCACACAGAAGATTAGTCATTCACACAGAATAAAATAAATATAACAACTGTTAGTTAAAATAAACAAACAAACAATGCAAACTCTGACCTGTAATAATGCATGTAATTAATAGAGAATAGTATCAAAATGTACCTTATTCCATATTACATGGTGGTAATCCAAATGTCAAGTCACTAAGGAGGGAACTGACCTAAACTTTATATTAAAAAAATTATCTAAGTTAATAATCCCCCCCCCCAGCACTATGTTGCTTTTAAACATATGGACTCTTCCAAGTATAGGCACATTGAAATTTCTAAATGCAGAAATGAAATGAGAATAGAATTTTACAAATGTATATAAAAAAAATTAACACAATCAAATTTTCTTCAATCATCCAGATTAAAGTCCATGAATCTAGTGATAATGTCTCTCATGGATTCAGACTATCATCCTTTTTTTCATTATACTCTAGGTAAGTCCTTCTCGATCATTTGAATTCCTCTGCAATGCACTTGAAATGATGTTGTTTCCATTTTTTGTAGCTGCTTTCCTCCTGGATCCATTTAGATATTTCATATATGATGTTTGATGTTTCTTTAAACATTATATAGATGAGTGAATTAAATCATTATGCTTCTGTGGTTGGGAGAATAGCATTCATGTTTTATGGTGACTTTATTTAGCCAGAATACATTGCTTAGTACTTTATAATATATTTAATTTTTTTCACTTCATTATTTGAAATTTAGCAAATTATATATAAGAAAAATTTTATTTCATCATTTATCTATACAAGCTGGTAATGTACTTTTTCCTTTTCTCCTCATTCAAACAAGATCTCAGTCTTTTATTTTTAAATGTCAACTCAAAATCAGTTCAATTCTTTCATTAAATTGCTAGAAATTATCAACTTTCCTTATTTCACAAGTTGATTATGATTTCTTTCAACTTTTTGCAATGTAAAAATTATACAACTGACACAGGATTTTTGAACAAATCATACATTTTTCCTTGCATTTTAAATTTCAATCTTGAGATATTGGTTGTGTGTGGTTATCCTATCCTTTGGTAAATAACAAAAGATAATGGAAATGAACTGGGTTCACTTTTATAACATACCTAGTTTCCAAAGCTTAATATATGAGCTTTTCCATTTCCTCTTTCATTGCTGTAATTGTCCATTGTTGCATGTACTAAATGGTTGTAGTTAAAATTAAAATTATGTAATACTCTTATTTTCTAACACTTGGTTGTCTAGATATTGACTTGACATTAGGTCATCACTACGTCTACTAAGTCAAAGCTATAAATCATGACATCTAATACATTGACAAATACCTTATTGTTAGTATATATATGAAATATCTTATTACATGGTCTTTTTTACTTTACTTTGAAAAAGATAAATTATTCCATTGTGACGTTATTTGATTTAATAAAACAAACTTTTGTTGCATGTATGTGTATATATGTAAGTTTGCATTATAAAACAATTGTTAGTGCATATCCAACTATCTATTATCTAATTTATGTTTTAAATGAGTTTGATTTGCTGGTGTGGATAAATAAGATCTGACCTAGACAGGATTGTAAGCTATCCTTACAATGTTTTATTAGAATTAAATATATTTACATAATATACAATCAATGAATATATTGCTATGTATATAATATCAATTAATGCAGGGCTGTCCATGCTTGAAGGACTCTATTAACAACCTGTCTCATAAGTTTATCTAATGACTTCCATGCTATGTATATAATCTCAATTAATGCAGGGCTGGTCATGTCTGCAGAAACTTGACTCATTTCCAGCTGTATTTAACAGCCTGTCTCATAAGTTTATTTGATGTCTCTTCCAGCTATACTAGACAGCTTGCCTCAAGTCAACTCTGGTCCTAGTAGCTTCCAATACTATTGTTGACTTGCCTCACTGCATGGACCGATAGCGTAATGGCTAAAAGGAAAAATGCTCACTATTAACAGAGGTTTCAAAGGAGAACATCTATTGTTGCTTAGGTTAGACAGATGTTCTCTACCTTACCTCCAAAAAGGTTGACTATTTATTGCCAGATCCCAACCTCACTTACAGCAATTGGATTAGAGTGCATCACTACCTATTGCCATTGGCTAGTGGCAATGACTGCTTAATCTGATCAGATCTGGAAGGAATCTGAACTAGTCCACTTCTGAAGGCAAGGTAAGATATTACACAGGAAATATATTATTTTTTAATTAGGAAAACTTTGGTAAAACAAATATTGATATAATATATGAAAAATAAAAGAAAAATATTTACAAATTGTTATATTTTAAACAAAACAAAAGTAATCCCTTAAAACAAAGATATTTAAATCTTTTCAGAATCAAAATTATTATTTTATCTATGATTTTCCAATTTTAGGATTTGCAAAATTATGTATTTTCCTCTATTCATTATTGTAAAGTTAATATTAACTGATAAATTTTTTTTCATTAAAATAAAATATATTTTTTTGTTGTTATTGTTACAAATTTTCATTTTTTAAGCATCTTTATTTCTCAGTAATCTTTTCTTTGTAAGCCCCCCTCCTGTTCTTGGGTTTTAGAACTTAATTATAGACCTGCTTCATCAAAAAAATTCTGCTTTATTTGCTAAGAGACAATAGTTTTAAGTTATTTTGTAAGTTCTTTTCATTAGCTTTTTTCCTAAGATTTGATTTATATTAGATTTTCTTAAGTGATTGTCTCTTTTATTGTTATTTTCATAACACAAAAAATTAATGGTGTTTATCATATTTAACACTTTACTTTCTAATCACTTGCTATTGGTCAGTGTATTCACTTCTGTTTTCTATCTTTATTTATTTAACCTTGGACAACTTTAATACTATCCATTTGAACAATACCTACATGTATATATTTAAAAACAAATATCAAAATGTACTAATTTCATAGTACCTATAAACATAAAAGTTTTGTTTTCTAACCCATTAAGATTGAATATTCTGTCATATAATTTTCTCTTACTCAAATGATATATAATTAATAGATCATTACTTTTAAATGATTCTTCTATTAGATAAATTCAGATGCAATATATTTTAATGGCTTGGCATATGACCTATCTATTGATTTTTTATCTGCATATGATTTAGTTTACTATCTGAAACTTGATGTAATTTTTATTTATTTAATTAAATTATAAGATATAAAGGCATGCTGATAACTTAGTCTTTGAATCCAGGTCTAGTAAAAATTCTTTTTGAGAGGCTTTGAATTTTTATTTCAGGTTGCTAAACTATAGCCAAGCCAGCTAACCATTCAACTTTCATGAGTAAATGAATATTTAACTGTTCTTAGCTAAAAAATAAAAGAATAGAAAACTGTTCAAACCATTACTGCCTAGCAATGACAAGCATGCTGAGTACTGGGGCTTAGCATAAGATTATAATAAACTTTATACTTAAACTTTTTTTATTTAGCATTCCTAGTGCTTATAATTTAATTACAATTCGTCTAACAAAGTTAAGCAACATATATATAATTTCACTATTCATATAAAGAAGTTGTTAGAGAAGTATTTATCCTGAAGTTATCACTTATTAAAAATATTAAAAAGCAATTTAATTTTTTACCTATTAATGTTACCACAACATATGTGATGATACAAAAAGTCTATCCACACATATTAAATTGTACTTTCTCAAAATGGTATTATTTTCAAAAAATCTTGGATAGTTTTTACCTCTAATGTTTTTTTATCACTGATGTTAAATGCTCTGTTCTATATTTTCAAATACTTTTTTCATTATTTCATTTATTTATATCATTTTTTCCTACAAACATCATTTTGTTATACTTGAAAAAGACAATATATTATTCAACTTTTTAATCTAAATTTCTCCATTATGATTTTAGATTATATGCATAATGGTAATATCTATTGTCATTATTATCTGCAGTATTTTTTTTCACCAAATCATTTATTTATGCTCATAATACTTTTTTTTGTCTTTTTTTTTTTTTTGTATTCGTGAATAACATGTGTTTTTATTCAATACACTTCTTTCTGAAGAAACTAAAACTTATCATCTTATCTTTCCTTCATTATGGTTTTAAATTTTTAATATGTTTTTTAAAGAAAAAGGAGAACAAAATGACATCAAAAATTAATTTTTCACTTAAATAACTTGTTAAAAAAGTTTCCTATATTCAAAATTTAAAATTTCTACTGAGATTAAATCTTATTGAAATTTATTATAAATTTTTTGATATATGCTGCAATTTCTTTTAATATCAGAGCTGAAAGATATTTCATATTTTTTAACATCATGTACTTTCTTAGGAGTCACAAACAAGAAAATTGGGACCATTTTTTCCTAACCAGTGTTAATTCTTTCTGAACTTTTACCGCTTTTTAAATTTCCTTCACCATTTTTTTTACCTTTAAAATGAAAGTTATTAACTCTTTCAATTGGTCTTAATATTTCATGTTCAATTGAAATTGTATATTTTACTATATATTTTTTTAAAAAAGTTATTCTCTAACTTATTTAAAATGCATTTATTTATCTCATATCAAAAAAAAAAAAAAAATCTGTTTACAATATTACTATCTCAGAACTACAACACACTTCATGAAGATTTATTTTCCTGCAAATTTTCTTAAATATATTGTTTTTTTTTATTTATCAAAGTGTATGCGTGTATGTGGAGGGAGATGGATTTTATTGGATAATTTAAAATTAGTATTGTAGTTAATACTTTGTGATAATATTTAACTTTATAACTGTCTTGAATTTAATCTATTACTTTATATAATTTTATTTAAAGTTCTTCGATTATTTTTTTTTATAATTCTTTCACTCATTAAACTCCATTTTGTTTTTTTAAAACATAATAGGAAAAAGACAGCATTCGACTACTTACAGTCAAAGAAAATCTTTTTTGATACTCCTGTTAAAATTTATTAAGTGTTGATCCAAAGCTTGCTCTTAAATTTGCATTTTGTTTTTTCTTAGTTTCATTATGTACTAATTTTATATTCTCAAGTTTATTATTTAAATAATAATTTTTAAAATTCAAATTATAGTACTGCTAATGTTATCTGCTAGATTAGTAATTTACTGTCCACAAGTCTATCTAATAAATAAAAAGAAGATATTTAAGTAGTCACTATTGTCAATAAATAAAAACAACTATTTTGTGTATTAATTATATACCTATCTAACTCTAGTTTAATATTTACTACTTATTCTAATGATTTATTTTCATTATATATCTATAAGTTTATAATTCATAATGAATTTTTGCATTATCTAAATAATAAACATATTATAAAAATATATTTTAACTATTTCTAATAAACTTAAATAAGCCAACCAATAAATTGGCTAGAAATTTAAACTTACAAACTACAGCATCCTATTAATAGACCTATCCAATCACTTCTTACACTGTATATATGTTTCATGGAATAAATAACAATCTTCAACTGCCTTTTTCCCAACATAACACATATCAAACGTTGATCGATATAAAGGGAAAAGGTCTGTATATTATACTGGAAGACTGACTACTGCTCAAATGCAATTGATTCTGTAAAATTTACATACTGTGAGAACTGATTGGCTAGTTTTTTTAATATGATAGTATAGTTTGTAAGTGAAAGTTGACATCAAATTGATTGGTTTTGAGTATATTTATTTCAGTTTAGCATTATGCATAATATATAGTATGCATAATAAAACAAAACATTGGAAAATTACAGAGTTAATTCTAGTGTTTTGTTTTATTATATATATTGTAACATAATAAAGATGGTCGTTCAAAAGATATTACCATACCTGAGCAAAGGAGTCCTTAAAATGATCATAATATTTAAAAGAAATAAGTAAATTATTAACAACAAGTATTAACTCAGGTATATGAAATCACGTGAGGTGAGTACACTAGTAATTCAATAAAATATAGCTCAGGTATACAGACAGTAATCTTATCCACTTTCATTTCTTGGTTTGATGTTAAGTGCATGTTTAAACAAATACTAAGTGAATATGGTCTAGCAGGGCGCCACTAGATTATCTGAATCTAGACACGGTTATATCTAATAACCTTTCACATGTACTGGGTTTGATCCCTTTTTGGTACTTTATTTCTAATAAAAATGAGAGATTTTGCTTTTTGAGCCATATCACTATAAGCACTAATAGTTAGGTAAAAGTAAAACATCTTTAAACCACAGTGGAGTTCATTGAACATAAATCATTTCTCAGATCTTAACGTAACAAATGTGTTTCAATATTTTTATAAGTTCACTAGCTCAGATTATATACAACTAATTTAGGATGGCAATTCACTCATCCTTGCATGAAATAGATGATGGGATGTGGTTATAATAATACTAAGAAATCACTAAATATTATAAAATCAATATTTATTTATGGCCTTTAAACAGTTAAACAGCTCATTAATTAAAACGTTGATGACGATGATGATGATGATAATAATAACAATAATGACAAGGGTTTCAACTACAGCTCTAGGACTAAGCCTAAACATAAAACTAATTTTTATAAAGAAATTCTTAATTATTGCTTAATTTTAGCATATTTACTTATATCTTAAATAACTAATATTCAACCATTGATGATGATGAATAATAACACTTAACCAAGACTACACTTAATGAAATATATACGCCTCGTTTAATAAAACAAACTAATATTTATTACTACATTTCTAACATATACATAAAAATTTCTAGATAATATGAAAATTGACATGAATAATAATAATAATAATTGGTTATATAACAATCCTCAGATTAATTTTAAGTTCTTCCCCCTTTCCCTTCAAATGTATTTTGTATTAAGTTGGACGTCACATTGACCATGATTTTCACTCCATGAGAAAAGTATTTCAAGAAAAAAAAAATATTATCTGCTCATTAGCACACATACTTTAAAATCCAACATGTAAATAGAATGTAAAAAAAAATGTTAGTAGAATTGAAAGAGCAAGTTTTAGAAAAGAGTTTTAAATTATTATCTCCCCCTCCCTTCCAAGCACTGAAATCTATACTTAACTTGAAACAAAATAATCTAATATTCTAATACTACTCATTATTTCACATTCAGTCGCAATTATACACATATAAAAATACCATTATGTATGTGCGTGTTTTATCCCATAATAACAAAATATTATTCAAAACCAAAATAATAATAATATATTAGTTAAAACTAAAATCATAACACCATAAAAAAAATTGTTTTACACATTAATATTTTTCATAACTGTAAAATTAATAAACAAATAATTTTCATACATTCAAGATAATTTATGAAGCTCAAAGTTATTATTAGTAAGACATTCTTGTTTTTAATTGATCTGAATAGTCTTTAAAAGTTCTTTAAATAAAATATACCACTTTATTGCTAAAATGTTTATTAAGACTGATATCATAAAGAAAATAGATATAAAAAGTCATATTACCGATCTTTTGTTTGTGGCGAATTTCCAAGGGTTCAAACTTGTCTTGTATAATGTCTATATTTCTGCAGCTACTATGTGGGAACAATCTCTTTCTTGAGGTGTATAACTATTTGATGATGATGACTCTATTGAGGTTATTTGCTTTAGTGGACAATTTGGAAATCATTATATTAAATTTTCTTCTCTTCCTGTCAAGCATGTGGATGAAATACAGCAGTTGTTTTCCCATTTTTAAATTTTCTTGAGTTTAAAATCAGTTGTGGTAACAATTAATTGGACTTGATGATTAATATTTATCAGTAGATTAATTCATCTTCTTTGAATGCAGGTGAATGCTTTCTTCCTTCTATTAAAAACATCTTATTTCTCTGGTCAGTTGAAAGGTGTAGAATATTATTTTAGACACATCTTTTCTTTCCTATGTGATGTGCAGCTTCCCCAGATGCTCCGGAACCGATAAGACATACATATAATTTTTCTAGCCAGACATTTCTTATATTTTCAGCATTCAATTGGATAGTTTAATAATCTGAATCATAAACAATAATCCTAATAATAATTCAAGACAGCTTTTTATATCCAATTTTTAGCTAACTTAACCAATCAGAGATAGCATCACTTGCTATTTTTGGACAAATTTGTTTTAATTAGATCTCTAATTTATTTTCAACTAAATTATTTTTCAACTGAAAAGTTTAATCCTTTTTCCAGACACTTTTGTTTAAAAAAAAAAAATAGACTCAATCCTTATTTCCTTTCTTTTCTTTTTTTTCTTTTTTTAACATCCAGGTAACATTTCAAATCTTTGAGCTTCCTTCTTTAGATCTTGAGATAAGACAATTTCAAAATTAGAGTTCTCACCCATTATAAGCTCCCAAAGTGAAACAATCATTTACAAAAAAAAAGATTCCTACAAAGATCGATATCTGATTAAACAGATTTCTTCTTTTAACAAAAAATTGTACAAAAAAAAAATAATTTGACAGATTTAATACTTCCTTTTCTTTCAATATTTAGTAAATGTAAATTTCTGTATGTAATGTACACACATCCTTCATTCTTTCAAATCATTCATAAACTAACCTTAAATAATATGATTGCTAGCTTAGTAATTATAACCCAATTATTTAATTAAATCTGTAACTTTTAAATCCCACTTATAATTAAAGAAAAGCAAAATAGAAGTATAGAATAAAATGTTAGAATTGATCAAGCATAGCTTAGTTTTAAAGAAAGTTAAAATGTTGAATATTTGAAATATAAAACAATTAAATAATTTACACATACATTGCCTATATGTATGCATTATAACTTTGCTTTTTAACAGAAAATTTAAATATTAAATAGTTTAAATGTGTGTATTACCTTTCTATCAACACACAAACAAATAAAGCATATAATTGTTGTCCCACTCTCTTTCTGTTTAAAGCTTTTGAAATTTTGATCTGGAAGGGTTTGAACTTGGATGCCCTACAGCTTCTTTTATGGTTATATAAAATTGTGATGATGATTTTTGGTTTACCTTTTCTACATGCACATTACTATAAATTTATCTAGTGACTAAATTGTAATGGCACAACTTTCTCCCCCTTCGGATAAAATCATCAGCACTTTTGTTTTAACTATATTAAAAAAAAAAAAATCCTAACTAATAAATACACTAATAATAATAAACACTTATAATATATATAAAAAAAAATTAACTACTGGTAAATATATTTTTCATTAGAAAATCTAAAAATAATTTATTTGGAGATCTTTGCCAAGCTATTCTGCTGAAGTATAAGGGATCAAACTCCTAGCATTATAGGTTCCTTTGTTCCCCTCAAGAGCAGCAAGCATAAAGGCATTTTCTCCTATTTTCTTGGTAATTTGGAATGGCTTTTTCTTTTCAAATCATATTGCGGTCTGCATAAAATTGCACATGTACATCCAGTCCATTTTTAATATTTCCATTTTTCATCTTGACTGGATATTTATAAAACATCTCTGGAGGAATTATTTTATATAACCTCCTATTACAAACTCTATTTAGAAATATGGACTCTTGGTACCATACATAATATGCTTTGAAGTTTTTCAGAGAGATTGATTCTCTGTCTGATACACACTGGACATTTACATTTTTCAGAGAGATTGGCTCTCTGTACCAGATATAACTTATTTTTGACTTTTCCATAGCAGTTGAATTTTTCAGAGAGATTTGGACATTTACATTTTTCAGAGAGATTGCCTCTCTATACCATATATAAGGTATCTCCAATCTATTTAAGAAGACAGATTTTTGAAACCACACATGCTGGTTTGTTACTAGATTGAGAACTACAGACTGTTGAAACTTTTGTTCTCTTTCTAAAATATCTGGTTTCATCTCCCCTGTTGCCTCTCTTAACTCAATCATCTTATCGGATGCATGAAGTTTTTCCTCCAACTCTCTTTTCCTTCTTTTCACTTCATGATCTATCCCAATCTGCTCTTTGGTCATCAACTCATTTACTTTCTTTACTGGGAGATTTGGTACTATGGCTACTATTGGCCTTTCTACTTCTTGGAGCCTATTCTCTATCAGTGTATCTAACTTTACATTATTTTCTTTATTATCAGTGGTCGGACTATCCAGATTATCTTTTAAAACTGGTAAGCTCTGACTACCTTTCCGTTTTACAATTCTAACATATTCACCCATCTCTCCTGCTCTATCTTCTAAAGAGGTTTCAGCATTATCTTCTAATATCTGACTACCTTCTACTATACTTTCTGCTCTCTTTTTGCTATCCTCTCTTAGACTTTCTATCCATCTTTTCACAGAACGACAAATCTTTTGTTCCAGACTTTCCTTATTTCTTTTGGAATTGTTATAATCTTCTTGTATGTTTTGATACATACAATCTTCCATCAGTCTGGTCAATTTTATACCTGATAGTGCTTCCTTCTTTATTCGAATCTGATACTCTTCAGTACTTGTTACTGTCCCCTTTACTTTTACAGTAGCTTCTAATCCCATGATAACCTCTCCATCCTCTTCTTTATAAAGATTATCAACTCCAGGAATTGAGGCACTTTTCCCATGTTTCTCTATTTTATTTCCCAAAGCTATAGGAATTTTATTGTTGTTTTCAACAGAGCTATTGATATTTTCTTTTAATTCATCTTCACTCCTCTTATCCTCTTTTTTAAACTTTCTACACTTTCTATGCCTTTTTTATCATCTCTTAAACTTTCTCTCCAGATTCTATTATCTTCTAGCATACTTTTAAGCATCTGCATTATTTTGTCCATGTCTGATGGTGCCATCTTTGCTATCTGAGCCTGGCCCACTTCTGGCTCCTCATCTACCATTTCTGTACTTGAGGCCTTATTATTGCTATTGACTTTAGAGGCATTTTCCTCTATTTCCTCTTCTTCAGGATAAAAATGATCACTGATCCCTGGGATTGGGGCACCTTCCTCTTCCATAACCTCTTCCATACTATAATTTAGTTCACTCATGTTATAAAACTATATATATCCCATCTGTGCTTCCCTGACCATCAAAAACCTACACATCCTTTTCTTGTCTGACACCTATCTTTGTCTAACTGACTGATTTGCTTTTCACCTTATTATGCATTACAAATACAAAAAAAAATTTAATGTCCTTATTTGATGAACTACATAACAATAATCTATGTAGTGCATGTCTGTCTGTAATAGCCCAAATTATACATTCATCCATTCTCCCAGAAATCCGACAGATATTGACAGTCCACAGAATGACTAGCAGTTCACAATCTTGAGACAAATAAAAGAATTCATTCACAGCACTATAATCACACAATGCATCACGAGCACTCAGAAGATCATCCCAATTCGATCACTATTAACTACCACAACCCTTGATTGAATGAAGAAAACTCTGTTGCAATAAAAGATGTATTTTAAGTCTTAGGGGCTAAAGTAGATAAACAATGCCTTGCTCTCTCTCTTGGAGTCTTATGTGGCAAGTATCAAGGAATGCCCTGCTTATTATAGACTACAAAAACGAAACCTTGCTCTCTCTCTCTTGGAGACTTATAGGCTGGTATCATGGCAGGACTACTGTTAACTGCTTCATGAAAAAAAAAAAAGACTAACATATAAACTTGATTGGAAAACTATGCCGTGCTCTCTCTCTTGGAGACTTATAGGCTGATATCATGGCAGGTCTGCTGTTAACTGCTTTATGATAAAATAAAGATAACATATAAATTGGGTTGGAGCAGTAATGGGTTCGATCATTCATAAGTTACACGAAATACACAGCATTCTCAAGGCAATGACAAAATTCTCCACTCATCATCAAAACTGCAATCTAACCAACCAAACTCCAACGATCAACCATCCAATCAAACCTCTAAAATCATAGACTTTTTACAAAATGAACTTCCCAAACACAGATGAGACTACTATTCCATAATTCATCACTATTACTGTGCCTATCCTATCTGGCAATAAATCATTTTAATGTTCCACAAAAAAAAATTCTATTATTTATTTCACTTTTGTCTTAAGTTGTGATATTCATCTCTATTTTCAAAATTGATAAAAAAAACAAGCTGTTTTATGGCTGTACCCATTTTATCATCATCAATGAAAAATTAAATCATATTAAACATCATCATCTAAAATAAGACTGTTTGGCCAAGAAAATTTTGTAAGACAAAAAAAAAATTTTTACTGAAAAAAAAATTTTACTAAAAAAAAATTTCTCTATTTTTAACCACACATCTCCCATCATTCTATAAACTCTCTTTTTCAGGTATATGGCAAAATATCGGGCCCCAGTTGGGTGTCCATTGTAACATAATAAAGATTGTCGTTCAAAAGATATTACCATACCTGAGCAAAGGAGTCCTTAAAATGATCATAATATTTAAAAGAAATAAGTAAATTATTAACAACAAGTATTAACTCAGGTATATGAAATCACGTGAGGTGAGTACACTAGTAATTCAATAAAATATAGCTCAGGTATACAGACAGTAATCTTATCCACTTTCATTTCTTGGTTTGATGTTAAGTGCATGTTTAAACAAATACTAAGTGAATATGGTCTAGCAGGGCGCCACTAGATTATCTGAATCTAGACACGGTTATATCTAATAACCTTTCACATGTACTGGGTTTGATCCCTTTTTGGTACTTTATTTCTAATAAAAATGAGAGATTTTGCTTTTTGAGCCATATCACTATAAGCACTAATAGTTAGGTAAAAGTAAAACATCTTTAAACCACAGTGGAGTTCATTGAACATAAATCATTTCTCAGATCTTAACATAACAAATGTGTTTCAATATTTTTATAAGTTCACTAGCTCAGATTATATACAACTAATTTAGGATGGCAATTCACTCATCCTTGCATGAAATAGATGATGGGATGTGGTTATAATAATACTAAGAAATCACTAAATATTATAAAATCAATATTTATTTATGGCCTTTAAACAGTTAAACAGCTCATTAATTAAAACGTTGATGACGATGATGATGATGATAATAATAACAATAATGACAAGGGTTTCAACTACAGCTCTAGGACTAAGCCTAAACATAAAACTAATTTTTATAAAGAAATTCATAATTATTGCTTAATTTTAGCATATTTACTTATATCTTAAATAACTAATATTCAACCATTGATGATGATGAATAATAACACTTAACCAAGACTACACTTAATGAAATATATACGCCTCGTTTAATAAAACAAACTAATATTTATTACTACATTTCTAACATATACATAAAAATTTCTAGATAATATGAAAATTGACATGAATAATAATAATAATAATTGGTTATATAACAATCCTCAGATTAATTTTAAGTTCTTCCCCCTTTCCCTTCAAATGTATTTTGTATTAAGTTGGACGTCACATTGACCATGATTTTCACTCCATGAGAAAAGTATTTCAAGAAAAAAAAAATTATCTGCTCATTAGCACACATACTTTAAAATCCAACATGTAAATAGAATGTAAAAAAAAAATGTTAGTAGAATTGAAAGAGCAAGTTTTAGAAAAGAGTTTTAAATTATTATCTCCCCCTCCCTTCCAAGCGCTGAAATCTATACTTAACTTGAAACAAAATAATCTAATATTCTAATACTACTCATTATTTCACATTCAGTCCCAATTATACACATATAAAAATACCATTATGTATGTGCGTGTTTTATCCCATAATAACAAAATATTATTCAAAACCAAAATAATAATAATATATTAGTTAAAACTAAAATCATAACACCATAAAAAAAATTGTTTTACACATTAATATTTTTCATAACTGTAAAATTAATAAACAAATAATTTTCATACATTCAAGATAATTTATGAAGCTCAAAGTTATTATTAGTAAGACATTCTTGTTTTTAATTGATCTGAATAGTCTTTAAAAGTTCTTTAAATAAAATATACCACTTTATTGCTAAAATGTTTATTAAGACTGATATCATAAAGAAAATAGATATAAAAAGTCATATTACCGATCTTTTGTTTGTGGCGAATTTCCAAGGGTTCAAACTTGTCTTGTATAATGTCTATATTTCTGCAGCTACTATTTCCGTTTTATGTGGGAACAATCTCTTTCTTGAGGTGTATAACTATTTGATGATGATGATGACTCTATTGAGGTTATTTGCTTTAGTGGACAATTTGGAAATCATTATATTAAATTTTCTTCTCTTCCTGTCAAGCATGTGGATGAAATACAGCAGTTGTTTTCCCATTTTTAAATTTTCTTGAGTTTAAAATCAGTTGTGGTAACAATTAATTGGACTTGATAATTAATATTTATCAGTAGATTAATTCATCTTCTTTGAATGCAGGTGAATGCTTTCTTCCTTCTATTAAAAAACATCTTATTTCTCTGGTCAGTTGAAAGGTGTAGAATATTATTTTAGACACATCTTTTCTTTCCTATGTGATGTGCAGCTTCCCCAGATGCTCCGGAACCGATGGGACATACATATAATTTTTCTAGCCAGACATTTCTTATATTTTCAGCATTCAATTGGATAGTTTAATAATCTGAATCATAAACAATAATCCTAATAATAATTCAAGACAGCTTTTTATATCCAATTTTTAGCTAACTTAACCAATCAGAGATAGCATCACTTGCTATTTTTGGACAAATTTGTTTTAATTAGATCTCTAATTTATTTTCAACTAAATTATTTTTCAACTGAAAAGTTTAATCCTTTTTCCAGACACTTTTGTTTAAAAAAAAAAAATAGACTCAATCCTTATTTCCTTTCTTTTCTTTTTTTTTTTTTTTTAACATCCAGGTAACATTTCAAATCTTTGAGCTTCCTTCTTTAGATCTTGAGATAAGACAATTTCAAAATTAGAGTTCTCACCCATTATAAGCTCCCAAAGTGAAACAATCATTTACAAAAAAAAAGATTCCTACAAAGATCGATATCTGATTAAACAGATTTCCTCTTTTAACAAAAAATTGTACAAAAAAAAAATAATTTGACAGATTTAATACTTCCTTTTCTTTCAATATTTAGTAAATGTAAATTTCTGTATGTAATGTACACACATCCTTCATTCTTTCAAATCATTCATAAACTAACCTTAAATAATATGATTGCTAGCTTAGTAATTATAACCCAATTATTTAATTAAATCTGTAACTTTTAAATCCCACTTATAATTAAAGAAAAGCAAAATAGAAGTATAGAATAAAATGTTAGAATTGATCAAGCATAGCTTAGTTTTAAAGAAAGTTAAAATGTTGAATATTTGAAATATAAAACAATTAAATAATTTACACATACATTGCCTATATGTATGCATTATAACTTTGCTTTTTAACAGAAAATTTAAATATTAAATAGTTTAAATGTGTGTATTACCTTTCTATCAACACACAAACAAATAAAGCATATAATTGTTGTCCCACTCTCTTTCTGTTTAAAGCTTTTGAAATTTTGATCTGGAAGGGTTTGAACTTGGATGCCCTACAGCTTCTTTTATGGTTATATAAAATTGTGATGATGATTTTTGGTTTACCTTTTCTACATGCACATTACTATAAATTTATCTAGTGACTAAATTGTAATGGCACAACTTTCTCCCCCTTCGGATAAAATCATCAGCACTTTTGTTTTAACTATATTAAAAAAAAAAATCCTAACTAATAAATACACTAATAATAATAAACACTTATAATATATATAAAAAAAAATTAACTACTGGTAAATATATTTTTCATTAGAAAACCTAAAAATAATTTATTTGGAGATCTTTGCCAAGCTATTCTGCTGAAGTATAAGGGATCAAACTCCTAGCATTATAGGTTCCCTTGTTCCCCTCAAGAGCAGCAAGCATAAAGGCATTCTCTCCTATTTTTTTTTTTTTTTTAGTAATTTGGAATGGCTTTTTCTTTTCAAATCATATTGTGGTCTGCATAAAATTGCACATGTACATCCAGTCCCTTTTTAATATTTCCATTTTTCATCTTGACTGGATATTTATAAAACATCTCTGGAGGAATTATTTTATATAACCTCCTATTACAAACTCTATTTAGAAATATGGACTCTTGGTACCATACATAATATGCTTTGAAGTTTTTCAGAGAGATTGATTCTCTGTCTGATACACACTGGACATTTACATTTTTCAGAGAGATTGCCTCTCTGTACCAGATATAACTTATTTTTGACTTTTCCAGAGCAGTTGAATTTTTCAGAGAGATTTGGACATTTACATTTTTCAGAGAGATTGCCTCTCTATACCATATATAAGGTATCTCCAATCTATTTAAGAAGACAGATTTTTGAAACCACACATGCTGGTTTGTTACTAGATTGAGAACTACAGACTGTTGAAACTTTTGTTCTCTTTCTAAAATATCTGGTTTCATCTCCCCTGTTGCCTCTCTTAACTCAATCATCTTATCGGATGCATGAAGTTTTTCCTCCAACTCTCTTTTCCTTCTTTTCACTTCATGATCTATCCCAATCTGCTCTTTGGTCATCATCTCATTTACTTTCTTTACTGGGAGATTTGGTACTATGGCTACTATTGGCCTTTCTACTTCTTGGAGCCTATTCTCTATCAGTGTATCTAACTTTACATTATTTTCTTTATTATCAGTGGTCGGACTATCCAGATTATCTTTTAAAACTGGTAAGCTCTGACTACCTTTCCGTTTTACAATTCTAACATATTCACCCATCTCTCCTGCTCTATCTTCTAAAGAGGTTTCAGCATTATCTTCTAATATCTGACTACCTTCTACTATACTTTCTGCACTCTTTTTGCTATCCTCTCTTAGACTTTCTATCCATCTTTTCACAGAACGACAAATCTTTTGTTCCAGACTTTCCTTATTTCTTTTGGAATTGTTATAATCTTCTTGTATGTTTTGATACATACAATCTTCCATCAGTCTGGTCAATTTTATACCTGATAGTGCTTCCTTCTTTATTCGAATCTGATACTCTTCAGTACTTGTTACTGTCCCCTTTACTTTTATAGTAACTTCTAATCCCATTATAACCTCTCCATCCTCTTCTTTATAAAGATTATCAACTCCAGGAATTGAGGCACTTTTCCCATGTTTCTCTATTTTATTTCCCAAAGCTATAGGAATTTTATTGTTGTTTTCAACAGAGCTATTGATATTTTCTTTTAATTCATCTTCACTCCTCTTATCCTCTTTTTTTAAACTTTCTACACTTTCTATGCCTTTTTTATCATCTCTTAAACTTTCTCTCCAGATTCTATTATCTTCTAGCATACTTTTATTTTTTTTTCCTTTTTTTTTTTTTTTTCTTTTTTTTTTGTTTCCCCCTTTTTTATTTTTTTTCTTTTTTTTAGTTATACTTGCTATTTTCTATTCTGAGCATCTGCATTATTTTGTCCATGTCTGATGGTGCCATCTTTGCTATCTGAGCCTGGCCCACTTCTGACTCCTCATCTACCTTTCCTGTACTTGAGGCCTTATTATTGCTATTGACTTTAGAGGCATTTTCCTCTATTCCCCTTTTTTTTTTGGGTTTTAAAAAAACCTCCCCATCCTCTTCTTCAGGATAAAAATGATCACTGATCCCTGGGATTGGGGCACCTTCCTCTTCCATAACCTCTTCCATACTATAATTTAGTTCACTCATGTTATAAAACTATATATATCCCATCTGTACTTCCCTGACCATCAAAAACCTACACATCCTTTTCTTGTCTGACACCTATCTTTGTCTAACTGACTGATTTGCTTTTCACCCTATTATGCATTACAAATACAAAAAAAAAAAATTTTAATGTCCTTATTTGATGAACTACATAACAATAATCTATATAGTGCATGTCTGTCTGTAATAGCCCAAATTATACATTCATCCATTCTCCCAGAAATCCGACAGATATTGACAGTCCACAGAATGACTAGCAGTTCACAATCTTGAGACAAATAAAAGAATTCATTCACAGCACTATAATCACACAATGCATCACGAGCACTCAGAAGATCATCCCAATTCGATCACTATTAACTACCACAACCCTTGATTGAATGAAGCAAACTCTGTTGCAATAAAAGATGTATTTTAAGTCTTAGGGGCTAAAGTAGATAAACAATGCCTTGCTCTCTCTCTTGGAGTCTTATGTGGCAAGTATCAAGGAATGCCCTGCTTATTATAGACTACAAAAACGAAACCTTGCTCTCTCTCTCTTGGAGATTTATAGGCTGGTATCATGGCAGAACTACTGTTAACTGCTTCATGAAAAAAAAAAAGACTAACATATAAACTTGATTGGAAAACTATGCCGTGCTCTCTCTCTTGGAGACTTATAGGCTGATATCATGGCAGGTCTGCTGTTAACTGCTTTATGATAAAATAAAGATAACATATAAATTGGGTTGGAGCAGTAATGGGTTCGATCATTCATAAGTTACACAAAATACACAGCATTCTCAAGGCAATGACAAAATTCTCCACTCATCATCAAAACTGCAATCTAACCAACCAAACTCCAATGATCAACCATCCAATCAAACCTCTAAAATCATAGACTTTTTACAAAATGAACTTCCCAAACACAGATGAGACTACTATTCCATAATTCATCACTATTACTGTGCCTATCCTATCTGGCAATAAATCATTTTAATGTTCCACAAAAAAAATTCTATTATTTATTTCACTTTTGTCTTAAGTTGTGATATTCATCTCTATTTTCAAAATTGATAAAAAAAACAAGCTGTTTTATGGCTGTACCCATTTTATCATCATCAATGAAAAATTAAATCATATTAAACATCATCATCTAAAATCAGACTGTTTGGCCAAGAAAATTTTGTAAGACAAAAAAAAAATTTTTACTGAAAAAAAAATTTTACTAAAAAAAAATTTCTCTATTTTTAACCACACATCTCCCATCATTCTATAAACTCTCTTTTTCAGGTATATGGCAAAATATCGGGCCCCAGTTGGGTGTCCATTGTAACATAATAAAGATTGTCGTTCAAAAGATATTACCATACCTGAGCAAAGGAGTCCTTAAAATGATCATAATATTTAAAAGAAATAAGTAAATTATTAACAACAAGTATTAACTCAGGTATATGAAATCACATGAGGTGAATACACTAGTATTTCAATAAAATATAGCTCAGGTATACAGACAGTAATCTTATCCACTTTCATTTCTTGGTTTGATGTTAAGTGCATGTTTAAACAAATACTAAGTGAATATGGTCTAGCAGGGCGCCACTAGATTATCTGAATCTAGACACGGTTATATCTAATAACCTTTCACATGTACTGGATTTGATCCCTTTTTGGTACTTTATTTCTAATAAAAATGAGAGATTTTGCTTTTTGAGCCATATCACTATAGGCACTAATAGTTAGGTAAAAGTAAAACATCTTTAAACCACAGTGGAGTTCATTGAACATAAATCATTTCTCAGATCTTAACATAACAAATGTGTTTCAATATTTTTATAAGTTCACTAGCTCAGATTATATACAACTAATTTAGGATGGCAATTCACTCATCCTTGCATGAAATAGATGATGGGATGTGGTTATAATAATACTAAGAAATCACTAAATATTATAAAATCAATATTTATTTATGGCCTTTAAACAGTTAAACAGCTCATTAATTAAAACGTAAGTGATGGCGATGATGATGATGATAATAATAACAATAATGACAAGGGGTTTCAACTACAGCTCTAGGACTAAGCCTAAACATAAAACTAATTTTTATAAAGAAATTCATAATTATTGCTTAATTTTAGCATATTTACTTATATACTTAAATAACTAATATTCAACCATTGATGATGATGAATAATAACACTTAACCAAGACTACACTTAATGAAATATAATGCACTCGTTTAATAAAACAAACTAATATTTATTACACATTTCTAACATGTACATAAAAATGTACTTAGATAATATGAAAATTGACATGAATAATAATAATAATAATTGGTTATATAACAATCCTCGAATTAATTTTAAAGTTCTTCCCCTTTCCCTTTAAATGTATTTGTATTAAAGTTG